>OZ010792.1:562773781-562847781 GCA_963932465.1 Maratus speciosus
GGCTCATGGGGCTTAACACCTCTCCATTTAAATAAAAACAATTAAGTTACAGGAGCTATTAAAAATCTATTTTCTGTCTTAAATGTTTCCTTATTCACCTCTGACAAAAAAAAAGTGATATTTATTAATTTATAGGCAATATTCATGAAACTAGTAAATCTGCAGATCAGTGGACTCAAACATCAGTTTTATTTTGAAATTATTTTACTTAGCATTTAAAATATTCAACTCACAATATCATTTCTTTCATATTTGTAATATTAATTATTATAAATGATATATCAAGTAGTCTCTGGAAGATTAATTCTTAAAAATAGCGAGACAAAACTAAATACTAACATTCCAAAAAAATTTTTTATTATTAATATCTTTTAAATCCCCACTGTTTCAATAATTTGATAGCTGTAATTGCCTGATATTTAGTATTTTAAACTATCCATCTAAAATAATTAAAACATTGATCTTCTGATAATTACAATAATTGATGCAAACAGTAAATGATTATCACAAATATTTTATTAATTACTGGTATCCTTATTGTTAAATTTATTTGAAAATAACTATTTTGTTTCATTAGTATATATTCATTAAATTCTGGTTCTAAATACAGTCATAAAAACAATTATGTTTATTACTTTTTATGGGGTGTCCATTACTGGGCTTTTGTGTGTTTTGATATATTTCTGTTATTTAAAATTAAATTTCGATTCATATTGGGAAATGAGGCTATAAGAATGGTTAAATTGATAGATTAATATAATATTGAAAAAAACTGGAATATAATAATTATAACTATTAATAAAAAAATAATTTTGAAAGAAATTCCTTAAGGGTGCCCATCACTGGTACATCTACCCTATATAATTGTTGCAAAATTTTGACGAGTCGCTTCAGATTTTATGAAAATCGGATGTACAGTTTAATGACAGGGACAGTCAAAAGCTTTCCGCTACATTAAGGTCAAAGGGAAAAAGTGATTTCAAGTGCATTTTAATGATGTTACGGTCTTTCGAACAGAATAAAATTGATATGCACTTATAAAGTTCACTAAAATAGACATTCAGTATAATATGCGATGTAAAAAATATTTATAAATAGTACGAACGCACCTCATTTGCCACGTTTGAGGAGCCATTTCCAACTTGTTTCTATTTCCGAGGTCAATCTTTTCTTATAAAACATATAAAATCTATTTTGCTCATATTCACAAAATACAATATCTACGCGAATAAAAAATTTAAATTAAATATGGCTTATCGTGTCATTTCATTAATAAGTATTGTATTAATTCCATTTTTCAGCAATAACGGACGAAAATTAGAAATCATGATTAAGTTAAGGAATATGTTTAAAAGAAAAATATATACATTTTCCAGAGAACTTAAAATTTAGACGCCATGTTCATATTAAATAAAACAAAAGCAAGTGACAGTGGATAATATATATATATATATACATTCTTAATATTTAAATCATGCTTAGAATTTATTTTAAAAATATGTGAGTTTATAAGCATTGTTTTTTAAATGGGAAAATTAAAAATATTTTAGAACAATAGGACTTTGCAAAAATAGCAATAATTTAAGGAAAAAGTACGGTTTCATATTTAAAACAAAAATTAAAATCAAATCAAACATTGTTAAACATATAACATCCACCTATTAAAAAGTTATTAATAAAACCTTAAAAGTAATATCTTTATAGGGTATGCAATAAAAGCAAACACAAAGGATAAGATTGGAATAAAATATTTTAGTTTATTTCTATCAGTAATCTAATTTAAATTCGTATGTAACTTTAATAGAATTTTTCCTTAAAAGTTCAATTAGTGTTACAAACTATGAATTAAATAAATATTGCTAATAAAGTATTTTATTCCAACCTTTACCACGCTTGTATCTATTTTCATTGCCTGCTGTAAAAGATGTGATTCTTTTAAAATGGTCATAAAAGCAAAATAAAAAAAAAAGAATCGACTACATAAAAAATGAACATTCACTCCTATGAAAGAGTGACTATTCGCTCCTACCAGGGGTGAAAAACCGCACTCCTTTAGCAAGAGTAAATAGTCACTCCTCCGAAAAAGTGATTATCCACCCATGTTTAGAGTGAATATTCACTTTCCAGGAGTGAGTATTCACAGAGTCAAAAGAGTTCACAGAGTTCACAGAGTCTTTCAGAGAGTCAAAATTTTCACTTTTGCTCAGAGTGAATAGTCACTCTAAAGAGGTTGGGCATATTTTTAATCTGCGATAAAGTGACTATTCACTCCGAGGAGTGAATAGTCACTCCTTTTTATTTAGGGTGCGCATTTTCTCGAACATGTGACTTAGCCCAATGGTCTTCTCGTAATCCAGAAGTGTAGAATATAGAGTACAGAAAAAATCGTTAGAGCCGTTTTTTAGATAAAATTAGCATGACCCGCAGTGACCCAAAAATGACCCATTAATTGAAATTTCTCAAGCATATGACCCAGCTCAATAGTCTTCTCGTACCTGAAAACGATTGGATACAAAATCGATTGAACCGTTTTCTACTCAAAATTAGCTTGACCCACAGTGACCCAAAAATTACCCACTAATCGAATTTTCTCGAACATGCGACCTAGCCCAATGGTCTGCTCATGCCCAGAAACGACATAATACAAAATTTTGTCAAAATCGTTTGAGTCGTTTTTTAGATACAATAAGCTTGACCCACAGTGACCCAAAAATGATCCACTAATCGAATTTTCTTGAACATGTGACTTAGCCCAATGGTCTTCTCATGCCCAGAAACAGTATAATACAAAACTTGGCAAAATCGTTTGATTCGTTTTTTATATACAATAAGCTTGACCCACAGTGACCCAAAAATGGCCCACAAATCGAATTTTCCGAACATTTGGCTTAGCCCAATGGTCATCTCATGCCCAGAAACGGTATATTACAAAATTTGGTCAAAATATTTTGAGCGTCTTTTTAGATTCAATTAGCTTGATCCTCACACATTGTGACCCAAAATGACCCACTAATCGAATTTTCTTGAGCATGTGACTTAGCCCAATGGTTATCGCATACCCAGAAACGGTATATTACAAAATTTTGTGAAAATGTTTTGAGCCTTTTTTTAGATTCAATTAGCTTGACCCTGACCCATTGTAACCCAAAATGACCCATTAATCGAATTTTCTGGAACATGCGACCTAGACGAATGGTATTGTCGTGCCCGAAAACGATAGATTACAAAATTTCGTAAAAATCGTTTTGCCGTTTCTAGATAAACTTAGCTTGACCCACAGTGACCCAAAAATGACCCACTAATCGAAATTTCTCGAACATGTGACCTAGCCCAATAGTCATCTCATGCCCAGAAACGGTATATTACAAAATTTTGTGAAAATGTTTTGAGCCATTTTTAGATTCAATTAGCTTGACCCTGACCCATTGTGACCCAAAATGACCCACTAATCGAATTTTCTTGAACATGCGGCCTAGCCGAATGGTATTGTCGTGCCCGAAAATAATAGATTACAAAATTTCGTCTGAATCATTAGAGCCGTTTTCTAGATAAACATAGCTTGACCCACAGTGACCCAAAAATGAATAACTAATCGAATTTTCTCGAACATGTGACTTAGCCCAATGGTCTTCTCGTAATCCAAAACTATAGAGTATTGAGTTTAGTGAAAATCGTTAGAGCCGTTTTTTAGATAAAAATAGCTTGACCCGCAGTGACCCAAAAATGACCCACTAATCGAAATTTCTCGAACATGTGACCTAGCACAATTGTCTTCTCGTACCCGAAAACGGTTGGATATAAAATTTAGTCAAAATCGATTGAGCCGTTTTTTAGATATAATTAGCTTGACCCTGACCCATAATCAGGGGCGCGCCAGCAGTATCCGGCGCCTGTGCGCAGAACTTCAATTAGCGCCCCATATTCCTAACTCGCCCCCCCCCCCCGAAAAAAAACTTCATAATTTTTTTCAAGGAGTATAAATGCATAGCGTCCAAGCCAACCTTCCGGAGGTTTTCTCCAAATCAAATAAACGAATTCGGAACCAGAAAATTTATTTAATGAGATATGTCTAGTTTCTACAGGATTCTTTTTTATTTAAATTATTAAATTAAATTTCTTGTTAAAAATATTGCTGTTTGAATTAAAAATAAGGAATGTTGTCAGTTATGCAAATAACAGACATCCCTAAAAGGTGGGTGCTTCAATTGTTTGCTCCCTCTTCCCACAATGGCATACCTCCTAAGTAAATCAGCTTCTTTTACCTCCATCACTCCCGGAATTTTTAAGATGTGATCTTTATTTATATTTATACTTAAAACAGTTCGAATAAACTTTAATTTGGAAATATAGCTGTGTTGAATTAATCAATGGTAGGACTATGGCACAAAGAAAGGGTGATCGTAATACGGTAAATACAGATAAAAGTAGAAAATTATTTTCTCAAATTATGATGTTTGTAATACACCGGAGCGCGTTTATAGTACTTTTATCTCTTTTAAAGAAATGTAACATCAATTAAGATGCGCCTTAAACAATAACAACACGTAGATCATAATTAGGTGTGCATTCGAAATGTTCCAGTCCCGGAACATTTGATTTTATATTAGCAAATGTAGGTTTATATTACCCCTATGCTGGCTATATAACAATTGTTATGAAAAATGCACATTCATTTCGCTTTTACATTGTTAAGAAGCTAAGCGAAACTTTACCTTGTCACACTGTTAACCCTTCCTTCTCTGTGAGATTTTTTTTATTTTTCGAATTCCCAATTTTCGTGCAATGAATCTAAGTTCTAAATTAAAAATATCTATACTAATAAAACAAAGTTTCGCTCTGTCTGTGTGCGATGGCTAGCAGAATCTACGGCACATACGAGGCTCAAACTTTTTGTGAGGATAGTCGAAAGCCTCTCCTGGAGCACCGTGCACCTAAGTTTCAGAATTTTAAATCTCTAATAATTAGTTGAGAAATTAATTAAAAAGCCCAAATTAAAAGAATGAAAAGTATTCATAATTCAACAAGAATATAGATTTTTTTTTCAAACCGTAGACAACTTCTTCAAAAACTCAAAGAGGGGGAGAGGGGTTAATAGAATTACAGAGCTGCTAAGGCGATAAATGTACTGGGCCTTTTTAAAAAGTATTGTACCTTAAATTCTACTGGGCCTGGACAACTCGAAAATTGCACAGCCAGACGCAAAACCCCCCTTTTCAGAAATTCTAAAAATTATTCCGGTACGGTTTAAGGAAGTCAAAAAATCCACGAAAACTCGATTTATAAAAAATCTTTTTATTTCCTTCGAAAGAAAAGTTCGAAATCTCTCCCACGGAATCTCTCCCCAGCCAAGTGTTCATTGCAGACAGCCGACGTCTTTCAATAGTGGACATTTTCGAATGAATATAAAATTTTCAAAATAAAAATTTACAGATTTAATTTTTAATCATCCAGATGCAGAATTTTTCGCTGATTTCAGATATGTAAATTTCTTCACGGTCGCTCAATTACAAACTTAAATATTAATTATTATTTCATTAATTGGATGATTCCTTTCAAACTCTAAATTTAAAAGCCAGTCTTTCGAAACCACAATTGATTTTTACAGTGTGATTCTTTGGAAAGCCATAACTTTTTTTTTAAGTACACCATTTAGATATTTTAAAGTTATGCATCTAGCCCTATCTTTAAACGCTGTTTAATAATATCTAAATTTTATAAAAATCGATGCGCAAGTTTTTGTTTTATAAAAAATTCGATTTTTAAAAAGGAAAAGAAATGCTTTAAATAAAAAAAAAACTGACGAACTGATCGATTTGGAACTTTCAGATAGTTTATAACACAAAAAAAAAAAAGATTTTAAAAAGTAGGGGGCATCAAGTTTCAGGAGGGGGGGAGGTGATAATTTTTTCTTGGGGGGGGGGATCAAATATTTAAAACCGCACCCTTTTCTACCGTTTTAGATGAGGATTTTTGACAGAGCTCTGGGATAAATATTACTTTTAATATAAAAATTTCAAACGTGTACTTACCACTATTTTCGAATAGTAATTTCAGCAAACAACTTAAATTCGTGCTAAATTCGTCCGCCACCTCCTTGACTAATATATACTAATATATGGCTAATGACTAATATATACTGACTATGAGTAGGTTGTTTAACAGAATTTCGTTCAGAAACAGTTTTGTTAAGAATAGAGTTCCTCCTGGTGTAGGAATGTGGAACTAAAAGGTTCGAGATTTGTATTTTTGCAAGATTTTGCAGTGCGTACGCAGCACGCCTGCTAAACCCTCATATGATATATCATCAGAAAATCCTTGAACCACTCTTTCATATTATGAACCTTTCTACCCCTCTCACTCAGATCCCCCCCCCCTGGGGGTCAATTTTCTAACTGAGCTCCTAATTAAGCTGCAGCAAGATTTGGGCAGCTCATTTGAAGGCTTGACCGAAGGTGAAATTCTTCACCGGCCTTGGATTGGTGAGGTCTATGTTTGACCCCAGATTATTAGGGAGCATTCCCCGTGGGGGGAGATAAAATGAATTTTTTCATGTGACATATCGTTTTAAAGCTTTTGGCCTGTACTTTACTAAGCACTCGCTCCTCTCCTCTTAACTCATTTTTTCATCAGTAAGTAGAGGTCATTTTAAAGTTTTAATTTGTTCATTATTACCACACACAATTTTCCAAAAATCATGAAAAAAAATTACATAACAAATCTGAACAATTCAGCTTCTCGCACATTTTCACACAGTGAGCGGCTACGTATTTCAGAAAAAATCGAGTTAAAGATATAAAATCATACAAATTTAAGGTTCATTTAAAGATCATCAAAGAGGGGATGGGTATAATTCGAAAAAGCTCTTAACACAGAACTCAAAAATATATTTGCTTTACTCTTAGATACTATTATATTTTCGGAAATTCGTCAAAAATGTATGGCAAAATTATGTCCCCCCTCCTATTTCCGAATCTACTGAAAATAAAATTACGGAAAAATTAGTAGTAGTTGGAATTTATTTAAATCTTGCAGGAAAACTATAGCAATTATCCTAGGTCATATAGATTTTCAGAAAATCGCAGTTTTCCGTTATACATAAACTTTATCTGGCGGGCGCTCAGTGGGGGAGTTGAGGAGTTCGATATACATATCGACGCAAAATCATCCAAGAACTGTCGATAATGATTTTCCAAAAGAATTGTCGATAATTAGGCGAGATATTAATAAAAAACCTATCTAATAAAATGTGGCACAGACCAAAGTGCCCATGCAACTTTGCGACCTCCTTTCAAAGCGCACTTGGCACAATGGCAAGATTAAATTTTGTACAAGGTCTTTGTTTTATGTAAGACGGATCACAATGATAAACAGTCAGCGTTTTTCATTTCAATTGAATTCAATTATTGAAAAATATTTAATAAAATAATTCCAAGTTTTTGCAAAGACTTATTATTCTTTTAACGACTATATTTTCTAAGACTGCAGTTAGTAATTAATAAATTTATTGTATGAACCCTCTGCATGCGAGTGAAACTCGCTTTTTACCGATTTTTAATTGTTCGAAGCAAATCTATAAAATATACAATTAAAATTTCAATAAAATATAATTCGTTTTGAGGTTGTTCTCAAAAACATGTCTCCCGACTGTAAATGACATAAAACTTTCTTACATGCTCATGAGCTCGTTTTTATGCGTTGCATACAATGATAGGCGTGACTATTAAATTTGTTTGGAATCAAATGGAGTTTTTCATTTCTTTTTTTACATTCATTGCATTTTGAGCTACATCCTGTTTTATTTATTTATTATTTTTGTTATAAAATAGCCGATTGCTATGATTGATTTGTGCTTTTTTCGGAAATTTACTTTTACATGGGTACCGTGCATAACCTGGAGGCTTATGTTGCTTTACTGTTCTGCAATATAATATCTACCCGTTTTTATATCATCAGTATGTGTATCACTACCAGTACTACAGTAAGATAGAAGTGTTATATATTTTCAACTATTCGAATAATGGAGCCTTCCATGTTTGCCACCAGCTGTAGTGCGTCCCTGCTTTCTGAAAAGCTGGACAGGCCTGATCTAGAGCAGGTATGTCAAAAGAGACATTCGCGGTCACCCTTCCGAATTTTTTATGTTTCTAGCTTTTTTGAATTTATTTCAGACGCATGACGGCGCCCTTAAGCCATCCGTGGCGACTTACGACCGTGATCTTTCGATAACGAGGCGCCTTTCGACCGTTACCTTTCGACACCATTGCGCCTTTCGGTTTGAGACTCTCCCCTCCCCCCACCCCTAAAGCTACGCCGCAGACGAGCATCTGAAAATTTCATGTATTATATAAGTAAAAATGAACTCAGAAATGACGCACTTTCGATTTAAATACCGCTTTAATAAATTTAAATTGGATAAAAGTTTTTGAAAATTTTCAGCTTCGGCTAAAATATTTGGCGCCTTTACTATTCTGGCGCCTGTGTGCGGTGCACACTTTGCACACTGGGTCGGCGCGCCCCTGCCCATAATGACCCAAAATGACCCACTAATCGAATTTTCTCGAACATGTGACCTAGCCCAATTCGGGCCTAATGCCCGAAAACAGAGCATAAAATAACATATAAAGTAGGCGACACTAGTGCCGCCTAGTACCACGATATTGTCGCCCAGTGATAGGGTATGGTGCCGGCAACTTTTTTTTAACCAGGTGAATAATGTAAGCTGACTCAGGAGATGATTAGAATGGCAACAGATGTAACACCGTATCACAATTACAAAATGCTGTTTGTTTTGCTGTCCAAGTAGATGGTTCTGTTGAGAAATATGGAATTGATAAAAAATTTGTTAGAGCATGATTTTTTTCAAAAGAACAGGACATAGAATGAGTTTTTCTAGGACAATCTAAATTCAGTAAGCGAGGAGCAGAAGGCTTCGTGGATTTTGTCAAGGGTGTATTTGATAATTTGTGCACTGAGAATATCGCAAAAAATAAGTTGACAGGCTTAACTATAATTGGGTAAAGGAAAATACAGGCAGAAACAGGCTCTTATGAAACGGTACTTGGGTAAAGACTAACTTTGCGTTTGATGCTTTGCTCAGGTCTGACTTAACTGTGTCGGAGTTGGAATCATCAAGCAACATTTTATCGAGTTTCTGCTCTACGCGTTAAAGTGCTTGAAGAAATATCTGGAACATTTTCTGCAGAAAATCAAAGTGCCTTTTATTTCTTTGCATATTTTGAAGTACAGTTCGTGAAACACTTAAAAAACTTGGCAAAACCAGTACGGCACAATTTTTCTCTCCTGCAAAAACATTGTGAACCCTCAACCCTACTCATCAAAAACTGAACAAACTTCTGCGAGTTTATTCGATTATAATAGGTTTTAAAAAAATTACATCTGGCTTGCCTTCTGCTAGATGTTCCGATACACTTTGAAAACCTTGAGACAGACAGTCAAAGGTCTTTCATTACACTGCCTGATAAAGAATTTATATAGAATTTGTCAAAGAAAATTTTTTACAAATTCTTTGACGCTTATCAAAAATGGGTAACTCCTGAGGGATACGAAGAACAGTTGATGGAAATAAATGAAGGCACTTAGGAATCTGAAAGTGATTAGTAAATTGAAGAAAATCCTCAGAGATGTAAAAACAACTTGTTAGTTTCTACCAAGAGATGCTGGTCTGCAGTGAGAAAAGAAATTATATTGAGTTGTAAAGAATTTGTTTCTCAAAGATTGGAAAGGGATAAAGTGAGCATCTCCTACAGGATAGATGCTTTGCTAAATGAACGAAGACCAACAGAGGTTGCTAATGCAGCCCACCTTGATGTTGAGAACTTTTTTGGTAAAGGCGAAGTCGCCTATTTAATCGATGATGTGATGGCTTTGTTGTGTAGCTGAAAATCTGCCTCCATCTCATTGACAGCAAGACTATTTCTACTTTAAGGCATCTCAACCTCACTCTGTTTTAAACAATTTTGGTGCTGTCATAGGTTTATTTATGTTGGCACATAAAGTTGTTAGCACATGGAGTTGTGTCCATACATACAAAGCTTAAATCCAAAAAACAGTCGGAACTAGTATAAAGAGAAGCTTTAAACTCAAGGATGTTCATTGCTCTTAATGAAATTGGAACAACTTTTTATGATCCAAGACCTGTTATTGCAAGGTTCCTAGAGAGCAAAGTAAAAAGTAGGACATTTCCAGATAAAGAAACCTATGAGAAACATGATTTGTTAAAAAATGCTTTGCTAAAGACAGTTACTTGTAAAATAGCTTAACGAATATAATTATTGTAGGATTTTGAAAACATTATAAATAATTAATAAAGTTTAAAAAAATTTAAAACACGAACAAAATCGTTTTCTCTACCTGCTTAATTCTACCATTTTCATAAGACAGTCCCAGACTTGTATAAAACCAAAAACTTTCTGCGCACATAAATATTGGGTCAAAAACTTTCTGCAAATTAATTTCCGTTCACAGAAATAATGTGACATTGCTTCTGAAACAACTGAATCACATTTTGTAGGGAGACGTCCATTCATAGGTATTATCATTAAAGAGACCTATGAGTTTTTACCGCGACCCTTTGACGAAATTCCCGTTTTTTCCGCGATCCTTTGACGAAATTTGCGCTTTTTCTGCGATCCTTTGACGAAATCCGTTTTTTCCGCAATCCTTTAACGAAATTCGCGCTATTCCCGCGGCGTTTTGAAGAAATGTGCGTCTTCTTTCTTTGCGATTCTTTGGCGAAATTCGCGTTTCCCCCCCGCGATTCTTTGGCGAAATTTGCATTTTTTCCGCGATCTTTTGACAGAATTCCCACTTTTTCCCGCTATGCATTTACGAAATTCGTTTTTTTCCTGCGCTCCTTTTGACGAAATTTGCGTTTTTTATGCGATTTGACGAAATTCGCTTTTTTTCGCGATCCTTTGGCGAAATTTGCGTTTCTTGCGATCTTTTGACGAAATTCTCGCTTTTTCCGCGGCCCTTTGATGAAACTCGTGTTGTTTTTCGCGATCCTTTGAGGGATTAGTTTTTCCCGCTGTTCTTTTGCAAAATTTGTCTTTTTTCTTCGCGGTCCTTTGACAAAATTCGGCCTTTTTCCGCTACGCTTTTACGAAATTTTTTTCCTGCATTCCTTTCACCAAATTTGCGTTTTTTTCTGCGATTCGTTAACGAAATTATCTTTTTTTTACGATTCTTTGAAGAAATTTGCGTTTTTTTGCGGTCCTTTGACGAAATTCGCGATGCTTTGACGAAATTGGTGATTTTTTCTGCGAACGATTGACGACATTGTTATTTTTTCGACGACCATTTGTTTAAATTCGCAATATTTTTCAGTGATTTTTTTTGTCTGAATTTTCGGACTGATGGCCGATTTTTTTTTTTTTTTTTTTAATTTTCGGAACCGAACGCCTTAAATTTTCGAAACAGAATCTCCTCTGGCAAACAATAAATAAATCACACATAAAATTTTTCTATTCTTTGACGAAATTATCTTTTTTTACGACCCTTTGACGAAATTCGTTTTTTTTTCGCAATGCTTTGACGAAATTGGTGATTATTTCTGCGAACGATTGACGAAATTGGTTTTTCTTTCGACGACCATTTGTTGAAATTCCCAATATTTTTTAGTGATATTTTTTTTAATGTCTGAATTTTCGGACTGATGTCCGATCTTTTTAAATTTTCGGAACAGAATTACCCCTGCCAGACAATAAATAAATCGTACATAAAATTGGGGAATATTATTTATTTTTCGATATTTAAAAAAAAAAAAAATTACAAGAACAAAAATTACGTTTTTCTTTCTAAAAATCGCGGAAAACTTTCCGCGCACGGCGTGCATCTATATTATACAACTCTGGACAGTCATTTGTATTAAAATTTTAAACCATTGTAACTGTTATTGTAGCATTTTGGAAATATTTTATTGATACAGTTTAATTTTTTAAAACATAAAGAGTAAAATCTGGTTCAGTCAAAATACTTTTAAAAGTCAAAATATGTTTAACCACTACAATTTTTATTCATTTTACACTTTGGAAACATGTTATAAAATTTATCATAGTAATTTTATGTTATTTTTAAATTTGAGGATTTTCATCCATCAAGAGGGAAGTATGTTTTCTTGATTAGTTCAACATTGGGTCTAAAATAGGGGTGCACAACCTTTTAAGAGAAGGGCCACTTATAAAAATGATTGGGTTGCCGAGGGCCACATCAGTAACACAGAGAAAATTCTATATCGGGGATGTAATAAGTCTTTACTCTTGATGAATAATTATTTTTTGTCTATAATAAAAATAAACAAACGGAAATAAATAATTGTATGAAGGAATGCAGGGCTTCTTTGCATCTGTATGAATAACCATTCAACACTTTATGAAGACTAACGGTTTCTTCTTGAAAAATAGTAACTTGAAGGAAAAAAATTACACAAAATTTCTAAATAATTGAATGTTATTGAAAATTATATATAAAAAAAATATTGAAGAATAACTTAATTTAAAATAAAAGGAAACTTATTTTTGAAATAACAAGGCATGATGGACTAATTATGCTATTTTTTTCTGCGGGCTATTAACAAAACTCATTTTTTTTTCTTTTGTCAATCAAGTGCGTCTGATTGATGAAATTCGTGATTTTTTATCAACGACCGATTGACAGATTTCGCGGTAATTTTCCATTGCCGATTGGCAAAATTTGCAATCTTTTCAAACAAACAATTTGCGATACCTGCGATAAATTGAGGCAATTTGCGATTTTTTTCAGCGATAAATTTTCAAATTTCGCGATTTTGTTTCCCAGAACGGATCAACGAAAATTGCGATTTTTTCCGCCCCCGGTCAAATTATTTCGCGACTTATTTGTTCTGCTATCGATCTTCGAAATTTGCAAGCTTTTTCCATGCACGATTGACAAAATTCGAGATTTTTTTCCCATGAGTGATTGGCGAATTTTGCGATATTTGACGTGACAGATTGACAATATTTGCATTTTTTTTCCAATGACCAATCGACGAGTGATTTTTTCCTCATATACATTGATGTAATTTGCGATTTTTTTCGCGCAATAAATTGGCGAAAATCGCGATTTCTTTTTCGCGCACAATCGATGAAATTTGCGATTTTTTCCTGCGACCAATGGATTTCTATTTCATGACATTTTTTGGGACCGACACGCAAATTTTGTAATTTTTTTCCATGAGCTATTCACGAAATTCGCGAATTTTTGGGGAAATTCACGATTTTTTTCACGAGCGATTGACAAATTTTGCAATATTTTTGCGACCAATTGACAAAATTTGTAATTTTTTCTATCAATTGTCAAAATTCGTGAATTTTTCCGCGACAGATTGACAAGATCGCGATTTTTCCCCAGTCGATCAACGAAATTTGCAATTTTTGTACCTCATCGACAAAATTCGCAATTTTACTCTGCCCGATTAATAAAATTCGTGATTGTTAACTGACTCTGATGAAATTTGTAGTTTTTTCCGCCGCGAATTGACGAAATTTGCGATTTTTTCCCGCACTAAGCTAGCGAAATTCGCGATTTTTCCGTAGCCGATTAAGAAAGCTTGTAATTTTTCCGCAGTTCCTCGACAAAATTCGCGATTTTTCCGCGTCCGATCAACGATATTCGCGATTCTTAACTGACTCTGAAGAAATTTGTAATTTTTACGCGACAAATTCATGAAATTCGACATTTTTTTCTCGCGATAAACTGACAAAACTCACGATTTTTCCGCAGCCGGTCAACAAAATTTGCAATTTTTCCGTACCCCATCGACAAAATTCGCGATTTTTCTATGCCCGATTAAAGAAATTTGCGAGTTTTCCGCGCCGAGTTGACAAAATTCGCGATTTTTCCTCTCGCGATCAACAAAATTTGAAAATTTTCCGCACCCGATAAACGAAATTTGCGATTCTTAACTGTCTCTGACGAATTTTGTAATTTTTCCCGCGGCAAATTGACAAAATTCCGATTTTTTCTCACGATCAACTAACAAAACTCGCAATTTTTCAGCAACCGATCAAGGATTACATCGACAAAATTCGCGATTTTTAACGCGTTCGATCAACGAAATTCACGATTTTTAATTGACTCTGACGAAATTTGCAATTTTTTCAGCGGCAAATTGTCGAAATTCGCTATTTTTTCTCGCGATAAACTGACAAAACTAGAGATTTTCCCCCAGTTGATTAACAAAATTTGAGATTCTTAATTGGTTCTGATGAAATTTGCAATTTCTTCCCGAGGAAAATTGACGAAATTCGCGATTTTTTCCTGCGACATATGGACAAAAAATTGCAATTTTTCCAGTTATAAATTGACGAAATTGTGTCAAAAACGAAAAAATTATATAAATTGTGATCGCAGACCACACGTTAACCCATGGCGGGCCACTTTTGGCCCGCGTGCCACAGGTTGTGCATCCCTAGTCTAAAACTATAGTTAAGGT
The DNA here is from genome assembly GCA_963932465.1 of Maratus speciosus. Taxonomy (NCBI): domain Eukaryota; kingdom Metazoa; phylum Arthropoda; class Arachnida; order Araneae; family Salticidae; genus Maratus; species Maratus speciosus. The sequence continues at coordinate 562,788,255 of OZ010792.1, forward strand.
ACTATTTCACGAACTATTTCACGATGCAAGTCAAATTTATTTTTGAATCCAGAGCCTCAGAATTTATTCTAGGCTCCAATTGCCTAATTAGTCTGATATATTATGGTTATGAACAAAAGCAAAGTGTACAAACTAAGAATAGGTAAACAATATTTTAACGTGAATTTAAATGATAATTTTCTTATATAAAGTTTTAATTAGGCATACGAATTTGTTAAGTTAGATGTTATGTTTGGTCCTTTACTAACATAACAATTAAAATGTTGTATGAAACGAGAATGCAGCCTCTTTAATTTTACCTAATTATAAATAAGGCGGTTTAGATGTTTCAATGACGATTTTGTAGTTTACTAACCCGCAACAGGAGAAGTACAGTAGACATAACTAATAAGATATAAAAGTTTGTCAGCCAATCGATATTCTTAGTAATTTGGTTTGCTGTTATCAGAGGTAGGGGTTGATTTATGAACATTTATTTGGAACAGCAGACTAAACCGTTTGTAGCCCAGTGAATATTCCTTAAAATATGCTCTGCCCGAAAATGGTAAAATACAAAATTTTGTCAAAATCGTTAGAGCCGTTTTTAAGATAGAATTTTCACACACACACACACACACACACATACATACACACACAATTTTTGCTCGCATTATAATATAAGATTATGTACCTATGTTCAAAAATACAATCGGATTGGTTTAGTAATATAGCCATACTACAGGAACAATTTTACATTATTAGGATTTAAATGCGATTCACTGAAAAAGCTTCATTTGAAAAATTTTAGGTACTACTTGGTTATCCCGTCGACCAAGAATCTGTAGCTAAACTATAAGAGTAAATGCCAATAATGGTTGATAGTAAATGTCACATTCATTTGACTTTAAGGAAGTTACACGTGTTTACGGCATCAAGTGGTTTTTATTTCGACGTTTTATTTCTATTTTTATTAATGTTATGCTAATTTATTTGCTCTTTCGTTATTTGAAATAAAAATTATGTCAATTTGTATAATTTGGGGAGTGGTTTGGCGATTTATATAATTTGGCGAAATTGGTCGACCGGATAACTAAGTAAAGTAGTACCAAACTTTACCTAGACTTCTTTCTTTTTTTTTCTAATCAGGCACTTTGTATTTTACTTAAATTATTAAGGCAAATGTGAAATGCTTGATTTCCGTTGACATAGAAAAACATAGACTTGTGAATAGTTTGTTGGAGAAAAATTTTAGATTTGTTTCCGAATCGCATTCTGAATTTTCAAGTGTTCTTTATTATGCATATCCTCAATCGCATTTTGTGCATTACTAATATGGCGCGCAGAAAGAAATAACTATTTTTCTCCGAAACGCTCTTTTGTTGTTTGAAATTATATGAAAATTAATAATCTACCTCATAGTAATACTCTGATGTACAAATAGAGGGCAGCACTAAATATCGTATCAATATCGGGAGTTGATTAAAATGTATGAAAATTAAAGTATAGATGGCAGCACTGCAAAATAATATATCGCTTATTGAAATACAGTACAGCCCAAGGGCACCGCGGATAACCCGAAAAAGACTGAAAATGGGTGCAAACATGAAAAAAAAAAAGAAACTTCAACATAAAAACCAAATGTACAAAAAACACAATAAAACATTTAAAATGCATACACAAGCACAGTGCAGCAGAAACCTTTGCTTTACGTCTAAATCGCTAAAATAAAGAACAAGAAACAAGAAATAATACATACATACTGTACAAAAAGAGTTGAGTTGCACCTTTAAAAAAAATTCAGTCCCTTGTTTTTGCTTCTTGTTTTGGAAATACAATTTTCCTTTATTCTAAATTGTAAACCATTGTTTTTCTTTTAGTATGGAATAATTTTTATCCTGAAAATGAAGCCATTCTTGATATGCTCTCTTGGAATTTATCATAATAGTCTTATTTAATTGTTAAATATTTTTAATTGCTGTGTTTAGCTTTGGTTAATAAAATCAAGAAAAGACATCAAGACTTTATATCTGGTATTTCAAACATGGCAACCTAATCTAGAAATATTCTTCTATTACTTTCGAATACATGAATTTTTCTGTTTATATTTATTAGTAGGGCTTATTGTATTTTCCTTGCTGTTGGCTTGAATTAAAAAGAATTCGCTTCGCGGATAAACCACACCGCGGATCATCCACTCGCGGATAATCGGGGCTTTACTGTATTACATAGACTGCACAAACGTTCCAGGACAAAATTTTGTTTATTAATTTTTTAAAAACATTTTTTACGTGTTTTTTTCTTTAACTATATGTATTTATACATATTTTTTTGCGTTCGAATGCAAATTTTAAAAATATTAGTAATTTTAACACATTTCGAAAATTGATATATCTTTCTGAAAGAATAATGCTTTTTATATATTTTTTTCATTTTTGAGGGTTCGACCTTTTCTCCTCGTGAAGGAAGGCTGCTCCATTGGAATTTTCCAGAGTTTTCTGGATGTATTAGAGTACGAGTGTTTTTTGGAACACGGTTTTAATTACATCATTTTGTTGATAAGTTATTCTTCAAAATTAAACAGTATTTATATTATGGAATTTACGAACTGTGAAACTAAATTATATTTTTTCTTCGGGAAACCGCGTTTTTACGTGATATCGAAGGCTCTAGAGAGATGGCTGCGACTGTATACTGAGAAGTCCGCGAGTTATCTTGGAACAATATTATAGTAATGCTACGACGTTGTTGCGTTATTCTTTTAAAATTTATCTGCATTGTGGAAACTATACTGTTTTTTACCCAACATAAAGTGCTTTAACAAGTTGTCGAATATCCCAGCCATTATGGTGGCGTATGTCTTATATGGAGTTGTTTTTTGGAACGCTTTCTTACGCACGATATGACATAGATGTGAGATTTGAGTACACTCTGACCGTTTAAAATTTGAAATCAAAAGTTATTTTTCTTTGACATGTTTTCTTGTTTACAAGTTTGCCTGTGAGTTTGTGACTATAATTAGAACTTTGGTCTTTTGACCTGGATTTTCGTGACATAAGCTATCTTTAAGGATATATAGAAAAAGTCTCAGTATCAAGAAACCCAACCCAACCCAAATTCATTTTTGAGTACAGAGAAGAATAAATATTAATTTGTCGTCTGGAATACAATTTAGTACATATATACATAAAAAGACAGTTTTATAACCACGTGAACCGGATTAAGGCTGCTCTCAAATCCAAAAGGGCAACTTTATGACATAAATTTTAATTCATTTTTGTTCAGAAGTGCATGAAACTAGCAGGTGTTGTTGTTCAGGAACTATGTCATCGAACTGTGATTTCCGTTTTTTTTTTTTTTTTTTTTTTTTTTGAAAATGCAATAGATTTTTCCGAAAATAGTGTCAAAATGGGCGTTTTGAGCCGAATTTCCGCGCGAAAGAAGAATAACCACTCAAGGAAGGGTGAAAAACGTCTTTGTCACGTGATCAAAATCGCTTCTAACGCAATAGATAATTTATTGATGATCCAAAAATCGAAAACACAGTTTGACTCCAAATCGCTTCCCTAGTCATGAATTCCAATTTTATATCTTTCCGTTAAAAAACGAATTGGTAAATGTTTCAAAACGTTTTGCGCTTGTTGAGCAGAGCAGTCGAGAATTGATTTTTAAAGGATTGTGAAACACGTTAAGTAACTTAGACTGTATTATCGTCTCTCAAACAGCAAGCTTTCATTTTTTTCTTCAAATCTGTGAATAAATAAATTTTTTACTTTTAGCACGAAGACATATATAAAAATCAACCCCGAGCCCGTTCAGTTGCCGGGTCATCTCTACAAAACAAGAGGACGGTAAAAAGAGACAGACGAAAATCGCACGTTAAAAACAGTTTCCCACGTGTGCGCTCTAAGTATGAAATAAACTAAGGCAAAATCACCCCAATGGAGAGCCCAATACATATATTTATATTAGACATCAACATGTGTAAATCATCACAATTTTTTTTAATTTGCAGTGTCATGACCATTCTCTGTGACTATTATTCAGGAGATGATTGCTTTATTTAATCTATTTCTTATTTAGTATTAACACATCATCTATAAATCATCAGATTCTTTAAGAAATTGTTTTAATTTTTACAAAAACAACACAAATGTAATAAAACACTCATACTACAATATATATTGTATATATATCATAATATATATTGTAGTATGAGTGTTTTATTATAATTATCGTAGATCGATGTAATAGTAAAATATATTCATCGTTGTCCGGTCATCCAAGGCTGTCGCATAGATGGCTGACTTCCCCAACATGGTTTATTAGTGAGAAATTGCAGACTCAGGCATCGGCCGGAGTAGCTCAGTGGTTAGAGCAGCAGTCTTGTATACTGTGGTCCCGGGTTCGATTCCTGGCACTAGCTAATTCTTCACTCCAGTTGGGTTTATTGTATTTATTGTTTGTATGTCTGTACAATATTTATATGCACCTTTAACACAAATGTAGTTTCTTGTTTCGGCCCCACTACAGCCCACATCAGGCATTATATCCACTCCCCCCCTCTTCCATCCTCTGAATATTTCCCACTGCAAAACAAACACACTGCATTTTCCTCATCGGGTGTACAATAGGGTGGAACTTAAGTATAGGGTAAAAAAAAAAAAAAAAAAAATTTTATTTTAATGTGTAATAGTAAAAACTTTTTTTCCTTTTTGGATGTCTAAACTTTTGGCTGAAAAGGTTTTTTTTAAATTAAGTTGTTTTCCGGTTCCTCAAGGAGGTCAAAGTTTTGAAATTTCAGTATAAAGTAACTGAAAGTAAACAACATAGCTGTTAGCTCATATCTACTTTTATTTAGCAAATACTATCCAGAAGTCACCACGAGGAGGTGGTTAAATATCGACTTCCACCCTCCTTACCGCCCTTTGTTATGAATTAATTAAATTGGACATTCAACCTAATGTCTTTTTAGGCAAACTTTGTCATTACATTGTGGGAATTCAACTTTCCCAAGATTAAGCCGTCTTTTGCTTAATATTTAAAGACAGTTGACGCAGCTCGCGGGACAATTTTGACACACGTTTCTACTGTTATGACAAGGAAAATCTAAAATTCAGGTGTATCCCCTGTTTGTACTTTTTTTAAGTTCTTCATCCGATCAGACCGTCAAGATAGGATCAATAATTTTATAGTCTATAATTTCAATATGTTCGCATTTTTTCAAGTCGCTTTCCTACTGGTCCAGAAAATCCTTTTGTACCCGTAGTTTTTCAGCAAGATGTTGAAATAAGTATCTAAGAAAAAAGTTCATTTGCATGTAATAATCAAATTATCCATTATAAAGTTTTTAGGGTATTGCTTCCGATGTTTTAAGAACTCCAGATTTGCATCCTGCATTAAAGGCGTTTCTGTTTCACCTAATAACTCTCAAACTTGAAATGTCTGTGTTATTATTTTGAAAATACACCAAAATTGCAGTGGCTATATTAATATAAGAATATGTCAATGAAATATGACCAATATATTTTTATCCTGGTTTTTGAACTGAGACCAGATGTTCGTCTTTAATGATTCTTTATACTTTTTCCCTCTGCTTCAGTTATCATAGCGTTATCCTTTCTGCCATAAAAATACTAACCTTCTAAAATTAACTCATTTCGTCTTTCCTGTTCTTTCAAATTCTTCCTTTTCTTTTCTCTTTGTCGTCTTCAAGTCCTTCTTTCAGTTACCTTTTCTTTATTATTATCAGAAATACCCATATCTTCTAAGGTGCCATTTGCAATAATATTTGCAGTTCTGTCTAATACTTCGGTTCTTTCACCGTGTTGATTATCAAATTTAGGTTTAGAAAAACAACCGATTGAACTATTTCATTCCGAACTGTTTTTTACACTTGACGATCATTCAATCAAAACATCATTTTTTTGTTTCAAAATAACTTTTTTCCTTGATATTTCCATTTTCAGTCTTGCTACACATTTTTTGTAGTTTTTATATCTATTGATCCTATTGTCATCACCCCATCTCTCTTTGGTCTTTGAGAAAGTGACGTTCTTGTTCTGATACACGATAATATTTAGTGCTTTTACACAAAGAAATGTTTTTTACAGGATTACCTAACATTTTGCAATTTTATATTGGATGTGGGATTATTCTTTCTAATCTTAATATTTTTCTTCAAATTTTGACATTTCTCGCACTAGTCTCTAATCATTTTTTATGATTTGTGTATCAGAAACCGTTGGAATTGAAGGTCTCAGCAATACACTTTTAATTGTATCATCAACAGCTTTCGATATTTTAGAAATAGTGTGTACAGTTTTATACTTGGTTGCAATACCGTATGTGCCAGATATTGAAGTATTCCATATTGTCCGACCATTCTATAATACCCAAAATCTCTATATATACCATCATCATTATCATGAAATGTTTTTAATGCTCTGTTGGACGTAAAGCTCCCACTTATTTTCCCCTTATTTCTTGTTTAGTGCCTTGGTCATTCAATTAACTTCAACTACTCTTCGTCGCTCCATCTTACCTGAGATCGTTTTACATCTCAGGGATACCACTGTAGGATATTTGTACTCCATCTTTTGCTCTGTCTTCTTGTAATGTGACCAGCCCATTTCCATATTAATCCTTTAGTTCTCTCAATGATGTCAAATACTTTCGTCTGATTTCTTATCTCACTTATTCCTTATTTATTTATTTATTTTTTTTTTTTTTTGTCTTCTCTAGTTATGGCTGTCATACACCTTTCCATACTTCGTTGCATTGTTTGAATCTTTATACCATCCGCTTTGTTAGCATCCATGTTTCTGCTCCATAAGTTAGTGCAGGCAAAACAGATTGATTAAACACTTTTATTTTCATGCAAAGAGGCATATTACTTTTCAGAACAATACTGGTCTTCTGAAAAGCACTTAATTCATTTCTTATTCTTCTGTTGATTTCTTTCATGATGCTGTTGTCCGATGTTAATTTCTGCACACATAACTCTACGCTTCCTTAATCTCAATATTACACTGCTCAAAACAATTAAAGGATATTTGAAGTTTTATATAAAATAAAGATATAAACGAAATTTTTTTTGCCGAAAATAGAAGAAGAGAATCACAAATGCAAATTTTTCTGGTTTTCAAACTGTGGAGTATGCAAATTTTGAGTTCGACGTCAAAAACGTCGCTTCAGCGGCAGCGAATGAAATTTGACTTTCAACTGGATAAAAGAGAATGAAGACAAGGATGATCGGCATTCAGTGATTGCTTTGTTTCGATGAGTACGATGTCTCAACGAAGTCATTTGACAGATTCAGAAGCTTTGATAATTGTTGGTAGGTTAGAAGGGGGCCAAACTCAAGCCGAAGTAGCGCAAGCCATTGGAGTGTCACAAAGTGTCATTTCCAGGATCTGGAACCGTTTTTTGGAGAGTGGATGTGCAGGCCGAAGACCAGGGCAAGGTCGTAGACGGGCAACAACGTCCAATGAAGATCGGTATTTAGCGTTAACAGCTCGGAGACACCGAACCATGAACGCTACTCTTCTCCAACAACACCTTCGCTCGGCTACAGGCACCACGATTTCAACTCAGACTGTCCGAAACCGGCTCCATGCTGTAGGTCTGTATACTCGCCGACCGATGGTATGTGTTAGATTAACATCAAGGCATCGTCGCGACCGCAGGGAGTGGGCAACCGAGCATGTCAACTGGAGGAGAAATGAATGGAGCAATATTCTGTTTTTTGACGAGTCCCGTTTTTCTGTGCATCCGGATAATAGGCGTATTTTCATCTGGAAGGACCGTGGCAGTAGGAATAATCCTGCGTTCGTGCACGAAAGTGTCAGATTTGGCGGTGGAGGAGTGTTGGTGTATGGTGGCATCTCCATTGACGGACGCACTGACCTCTACATCATTCGAGATGGAGCTCTGACTGGTCGCCGATATAGGGATGAGATCCTCAGACCTATTGTAGTCCCTTACGCTGCAGCAATCGGAGATAACTTCATTTTAATGGACGATAACTGCAGGCCACATCGTGCAAACCTGGTGGAGGATTTCCTTTTCGAGGAAGGAATCGTTCGAATGGAATGGCCAGCGTGTTCTCCAGACATGAATCCAATCGAGCACGTTTGGGACGCTTTAGGAAGACGAGTTTCTGGCCGCCAACAACCCCCACAAACTCTCCAAGAACTGGAAAGAGCTCTTCTGGAAGAGTGGGGCAGAATACCCCAACTCGTCATTAATAGCCTCATTGAGTTCATGCCTCAAAGGTGTTCAACATTGCTGGCCGCCCGTGGAAACGATACCCTTTACTGAAAATGATTTTCTTTGAAGAAAACACCTTTTCTTATTCTTTTTTTCTCATATGCACAAATTGTGTTTTTTTCCTTTAGTACACAAATGCGCAATAAAATGCATTTTTTCTGCCAAACATATGTAATTTATTCTCATATAACCTACTATGTCTGTCGACCATGTATCAATCAGCTAAACAGTTTACCAGATACAAAATCCACCTAAAACTGCAATATCCTTTAATTGTTTTGAGCAGTGTATTATAGACAATCTGCTTTTCTGGAGCAAATGATTCGGAATATCATCTTGGTCGTTTCCAAATTTATTTTTAATCTCATGTTAATGCTAGCTTCTGCCAAGTCATTTAACATATTATCTTCCAATTTTTCAGGGCTGTCGTTTAAAATTAGTAAAATATCGTCAGCAAACCAGAGATGATATACGTATTCCCCTTTTATTCTAATTCCCCTCTTTTCCCAATCTAGCTCTTCTTGAAAATATTTTCAAAAGCAGCAATAAAAAGATTGGAAGAAATGGCGTATCTTTGTCTAACTGTCTTTGTATAGTATATATTCCTATATGTTTGCTTGTTTTTTTTTTTTCATTCGGTAGCACTTGCACTGATTAGGATGCGACTAAGCATATATATAGGAGTTATTAAAGTCTATATTGAGTTCCTTGGACAGCTTCATCCGCCATGTTGTTTCAAAATGGCGGGTACTTAAATATTTCAAATTGAAAAAGATGTAAGAAAAAGTTAGAAATCCTTAAAGATGTTTTTTCTTTAAATGTTTGGCTCCGATACAAGGATTCTGGGGCGTTTTTTCTTTCGCCGCTACATTATCAAATGGCTGAGAAGTAGTAGTTTGAAATTTCAGTTGGTGACATTTTGAAACAAGACAACAAAATTACTCCGTAAATGGGTTCTTTCTTGTTGTACTACTTGAAAACTTCTTTGGTTGTTGTAACCATTGTTCCAGCTATCATATGCTTGGCCAGGTCAACAGGCCAGGATGGAGCCCAGGCCAAACATTTAGCTTTTACACCGGGACAAGGTCATTTTCCTTGTTGTCGTGCCAGGCCCAAATATTTCGGCACGTTCAAATTTCTAGTCCAGAAATCCTTTTTATTTAAATTTCCTTCTATCTTTAATAGAAGAAAGTATTTTTTTTCGACGGATTTACACGCTTTAGACGTCTGAGATCCTAAAAAACACGTCTTTACAAAACATCTGCCTGTCCGTGTGTATATGTCAGTGGCGGCTCGTCCGTTAGAGCACATGAGCCCGTGAACCATCAAAGGAAATTGAAGAAATAATCTAACAAATTACATAAAATAATTATAAAAAACTATATATTTTTTGTCAATCTCCAATACGAGTATCATTCACTCACCCCCCCCCCCCCCCACCCTCTCCCTTTCTTTAAGTACATCCATAACAAATCCTTACAGAAGAAAATTCGAAAGTTTTCAACACCGAGCGCGCCCAGTCTTTTCTTGACAGCACGTGCGAGCGGAGAAATGCTCTTCAAAATAAGCTTATTCAGACGGAAACGGGAGAGAAGAAAGCCAGGGGGACGCCCCACTTAGAGCCTCCCGTTCTCACAGCCTCCAACCTGCGGTAGCATTGCATTTTTAGCGGTACTTTTTTCTACGCTTTGATTTCTCTTGTGATTTGAATATTAAGTTGGATATTTATTTTAATAATTCTTAATCTGTCTGTTTCTATTGCTCTTAGTTTTATTATTATATGTAAGAAGTAGTTACAAACAGTTAACATGGAAGTTAGAAAAATTAATATTTCGGAACTAAAGATACTGCATAAACTTAATTTACAAAAATTGTACTTGAATAACATTCAAAGGTAAATTGTAAGCAATATTGTGGCTTTTGTAGAAAATAAAATGGTACCAGTTTCCCGTCTATGGATGCTTTTTTATTTCTTTTAGTTGAAAATTTTTTAACTTGGGAAAACAAAACTTCAGTGATAAATTCAGGGGATGCCAAGGGGGATACCCGCCGGGAAAATGGATTTCCCCCTTGAAATCCATATCGGCTTTCTCGGAACAGCAAAAATTCATCCAGAGAAAAACGACTCTGAATTTAATATTGCGCAAATGTATGTTATTGTCCTTTACGTTATGTCCTTCTTACAAATTATATTTTCGTATTATTTATATTGTGATTGTGAACCCCTTTAAATGTAATTCAAGAGCCGCAACTGGTATATGTTCTTTTTGTAATATCGAAAAGTGTATAAAGTTACAAATAGAATTGAACTAAATTTCATATACTATATGTTTTCGACTATGGCCAGCAGGTCATTCAAAATGGGGATATTATGCATAAAATTGAACCAAACTTCACATATAAGTTTTTTACTTTAGACATCCCGTCCAGATGAAATTGAGGGTATTCTCCCAGAAGGGTGCGCTATGATAGCGATTTCCTCGATTTTTCATACTTTTGTTGTACGCCAGCAGTGGTAAGCAGCTGACGAAATGATTTTATTAAAAATTAGGATCGAGATTAATTCGTATTGATTCCGATGAATAAAGGGAAGCAGAAATTTAAAATGAATATCAACGTCGGCGTAGTTGTGTTTTTTACTGGATGCTCGTGAACGACGCACATCTCGGCATCTTGTTTGTTTCTGAAATACATAATTTAAAATATTACGCTTTTTGAAATATTAACATGCAGAGATAGAAGAAAACTTTAGGATTGGCACACCTGACTCGTTTAGAGAACAGTTCATTTTTGAAGCCATTTATTTTCGGCCGTGAAAAATTGAAATAACTACAGTCGACACGCTCATTATAACGACCCCTTGCGTGCCAAAAATGAGGGTCGTTATAATGGAAGGTCGCTATAACGAAAGTGAACGAAAAAAACTCTAAAAAATACTCTAATCATGTGCATGAAAATTGAGGTTTCGAAGGAAATTATTTTAACTTTCGTATCAAATAAACATTGACAATGAATAATTATAAAAATGAATTTAAGAGAATGATTACCTATTTCTAAGATAAAGTTTAATGTAAATGTTAAATCGCACACACACACACACACACAAAAAAAAAACCAGCTAATATTTATTTTCTACAAAAATCATTCGAAATAGTTGTTTATTTTTTGTGCATTTGATATTTTCTTTAAACAAAATTTTTCATCTCAATTAGTTAATTTTGATAAGTCATTTTGTGTTTTCTTGCCTTTAAAAAAAATGTTTTAAAGTATCATTTTAAGACATTTTACCATAGGCATCAATGCGCAGTGAGCAATGAGTTCTCGGCAATGAGTTCTTGGGGAAAGAATAATAATAATCCTTGGTAATCCTTTTTTGGGGAAAAAATCTGGGGCAAAGTTCAATTGAATCGCTGTATTTGGAAATGAGCTGCTGGCCGGATGTTATATTGGATGTAAAAATAACATATAATAAAAGTGATATATTTCGGGACATTTTGCATAGGTCGCTATAATGGAACGGTCGCTAAAATGGGTGGTCGTTATAACGAGCGTCGACTGTATACTCTGATTAAAACTAGAACAAACTATCTGGTCAGTTTATCCTAATCAGGTATCCCGTCAGATATAACGGGCGTGTCAAGAGTTTGTTACGACTTTATGGCCGTTTTTATTAATTGAAACAATCCCGACTAGCAACAAACTTAAATGATTTGAACTTTTTGTAATATTTTTATACGATACAGGAAAATCTCGGGACTTCAAACCATAATGTCTTCTTCTTCTTTTTTTCCGTCTGATTCCGTCTCATGAAAGAAAAAGAAAGCACAGTTACAGTCTTTATTCTATCAAAATTAACGGTTTTATCGGTGTTCTATTCTGGTTTGAAAACCCCATTTTAAGAAATTGTACAGTGATGCACTATACATTCTAATATATAATATCATCCTATTAAATTCTTATTTTCTTTTCTCTCTAGTATTTACTAAATTTTAATACAGAAGTCTCAAAACACTCATATTCATTTAATGTCATTCTTCATCTTTATGTTTAGCAATCTTGCGTTGAAGGCTCTTTTTGTGAACATTACGAAAAAAGCAGCTGCTGTATAATATAGATTATTTATTTCATAGATTATCGCCAAAATACTAAAAAACTTCTTATTTTGAGGTCTTATACTTAGTAAACTCGTCGACATGAAAATAGTATAAATATGACATGTTAATTAAAAATTATAAGATATACATATATTGAATTTTCATAGATTTCGGAAATTTTCAAAATTCTTAACTGTACTCCATCAGGGGAATAATAAAAAAAAAAAAAAAAAAAAAGGAAATAAGCTGCATGCTTTTAATGCTTTCGAACACCAATTATATCAGCCGTTCTATACACAATTCAGTGTATATTTTCTATACCTATACAAGTGCTATATAGGAAGTGTTTCCACTTAAAAACTAAAGATAAAAAAATATGAATTATTGAGAATCTAAGCTGAATAAAGCAGTTAAAATCTCTCTCTCTATGTATTTTCCAGTATCTGTAATGTTCGACATAAATTGATGTCTTCTACTTCTTTCATTAAAAAACACAAAATATTTCATAACTAATGATATCATCAATTCTCTCTACAAACTAATAAAATGTTTAGTGCTGCCACCTATTACCTATTCTGAAAATCACTTGCGTTCAATTCCTTGCCATTTATGATAGTAGATGGCAGCACCAAGACTCAAAGCATTTTTGATAGATTTACTCCTAGGGTATTCTTTAAGTGACAAAATTTTAAATATAAGATACTTTTTTAATTATTTATTGAATTCGTATTAGCAATAAATTATTAGTGAATAAGAAGCGTGAGCAGCGCAAGGAAGTAAATGCTTTCTTCCAAATTGATGTGATTACTTTTACTTTTGCAATTGCTGCTAGCCTTCTTGATTGTTTTACGTTTGTATTGTGAGAGTTGTATGTTTAAAATTCAAATAATCTCAAGAAACAATTCTAAGAACAAATGGGTTAATATAAAGTGTTATGCCAACAGAATGACAGTGAACAGGTAAACGACCCACTAAGCAAAATTAAACATAGTATTGATTAGTAAATGTTAGTGTTAGTACTAATCGACTGGTACCAGTCCCAATTTTATTCAGTGATATGCGGCACAGTTCATAGGGGTGCGGTTTTGTATATATGACTAGATAATTGTTATGTTTTAAAAGCATTATATAACATTCCCTATTTTAAATTTACATAAATTTAAATTTTTATATTTTGTTTATTTTAATAAACAACTTCAAATTACGATCTTTTAATTTGACAGCAGATTTTACTAAGTTTTTAAATATTAAATTCTAAAATATTTATTCTTAATGATTTTTAATTTAAAATTACATTTAGGGTATTCTATATTTTTTCTCATTCCTCTGCTAAAATTTCAGCCCAATTGCTACAATAGTTTAACAGATAAAAGTGAAAATAATTCCTAGACTTTTCTTTATTTTTAATCACTTTCTATTCACATCTTGCCTCAAAAAAGCAAGCTTTTAGTGCAGAATATATTCCTTATCTCGGAACACGCCGGAAATTCCATTCTACGTCGTAAGACCACACATACAGCAACATTCCTTTGCTCCCGCCTCGTAAGAGTGTTGCCATTCCACGGTGATTATTCCAACGCAAAAACATTTTCCACAGACTTAATATCGATATATCGTCTTTTGGAGTATTCTGACTGGCTCTTTCCGCCGAGAACGCACTCAGAATGTGGCAGACGTTTCAAAAGGCTTTTCAGTTCCTATTTTCTGTCTGAAGACGTAACATCTATTTGGAGGTGCGGAATTCCTCTCTTTTTCGCCGTTGGGCCAAAGAACGTAGAGGAGAAGAAGGGAAACTTTCATAGACGCAATGTAAATCCCCGACCCTCAGTGAAACAGTGAAAACAGCTAAGTGGTACAAACCGCATAAAGGGGCAAAAGATAACACGGGGTTTACTTGGCGCGCTTTTGCGTGATCGCCAGTAGCAATAATTATCAAAATGAGGAGCAACGCTGTGCTCACCGCTGTCCCCTGTCCACACGAAAGCAGTGCGCTCCCCTCCCCCCTCCCCTCTTTTCGTGGATGGAGCTTCTCTCCAAGGTAGAAACCCCTTGAAGGTCAAATATCGTAGAATACGTTAGATGAATCTTTAGCTATTATGTTAGATTTTGAGTGAAAGTGGACTTTTGATACATAAAATTTATTATGTTACAGAGTGCTGTATCACTGAAGATTTTTCCATTGTACGTAATCATCGGCTATCTATTTGCAATATAGAAAATATATCATAACAGAACATGAACAGATCATATTAAAAAATCTGACCCAATCGCTGTTAAGTCACAAGTCAAACGGACCAAGAAATGTCGTTTTGAATTCTCGCGGGGCGTTGGCGCGAAGGTGTTATCTTAGGTTTACTACAAGAAAGTTTGGCGAATTGGTAGAAGTAATGAAGAATGCCTATGATTGGATCTCCCCTTTGAGTATGTTTCCCAGCAGAGCTGTTTGCACTGTTTCGGTTAGTTATGGTTTTCAAAGCCTTACCTTCTTTTCCTCTACATTCTTTGGTTGGGCCAGGGGCCCAACGGGCGTTTCCCGAAGATGACGAGCACTCCTCTTGAACGTTTTTAATATTACTGCAAAACATGGACTGGGCATCTTGTATGCGTTTTTTTAGAGTATATACGGTCTGATTTATATAGCAGATTCTGCGAGAACCATGTCATATAACAATTCACTCAATTTAATCTTCAAACTACTTAAATAATTTACAGTACCTGTGCGAGCTGTCTCCAACCTTCAATTTTGGTGTTCTCCTTTGAAGAATCTTCAAACTACTTAAATGATTTACAGTATCTGTGCGAGCTGCCTCCCACCTTCGATTTTGGTGTTCTCCTTTGAAGAATCTTCAAACTACTTAAATGATTTACAGTATCTGTGCGAGCTGCCTCCAACCTTCAATTTTGGTGTTCTCCTTTGAAGAATCTTCAAACTACTTAAATGATTTACAGTATCTGTGCGAGCTGCCTCCCACCTTCGATTTTGGTGTTCTCCTTTGAAGAAAATTAATATAAAAACAATAGCATCATCCGCATTAGATTCGTTGATACTTCTTCACTATTCCCCAGGAATTCGTATTTACAATCAAGAAATAACTTTGTAAAATCCAGTGATCAAACTCTTTGATAAGTAATTCACAAAGAAATATAGTCATTTAATTGATATTTTGACTTTTTTTGTTTACATCTCGAACATTATCTTCATTCATCCGTTATTAGGATTTTCCGTATGTAACACCTGCCATCGACGCATCCTTTTCATAACTAATGTTTCATTTCCTCCATCAATATGTTTTTCTAGATAATTTAAAATAACATTTGAAGGTTTTTACATATATGTTATGTCATAACCGGATCCGGAAATAAGATGTTTAACAATGTTTAATAAATAATATTTATGTGTAAATCGTTCCTATTATTCAGCGTGGTGTGTTATTTCTCTTTATATGCATCAAATGGGGTGAGTAAATGATAGTTTTCCTTATTTATATTTAAAGAGTTTCTGTTTCAGTTTAATATAATTTGATTACAACGCGTATTTGTCGACCTCTATACTTTACGGCTGTAGTGTGATTCTCGGAGGTGTGAATTGGATTTATTTTGGTTCAATTCGAATTTTTCAACTGAATATTCGCTCCAATTTACATTTCCCAGGGTCACATTACAATAATGAAACTGGAAGTCAGCAGGCACACAAGCGGAAAGTGCTGCCATAGTAACGTCACGCAACCAATTTCAAAGTAAAAGAATGGTATTCCCGTTATTAATGACTGTCACTCCAGACAGGTAATATTCGTAAACAGGACACTTTCCATTTTGGGTTGCAGCGAGCTGTGTAATGTTGCTGTATGGCAACACCCTTCGTCCTACGTCTCCTTGCTTGTGTGCCAGTTTTGCTGTCATCAAAGTACAAATACAAAATTCGTTGATGCTAAAACTGTTTGCAAAACTATGACGCATCTTTCCGAACTATCATATTTTGGTTTATCTGCTTCGTCAATTTTAGCGTCTTTCAAGTAAAAATGACAAAAACTACAAAGATAAAAAAAAAATTATTTAACAATTATCCTCAATGCGAGTCAATGTTTGTGCAGTCCGAAACGAATGTTTCTAAGCAAATGGGACACAAGGAAAGTCAATTTGTCATAACTTGTTCTTCTAAATAACCTGTTTTCTCCTAAAATCTGAATATGCACTAGTACTTGATATATGCTGATTCAATAAAAATTTGCATCCGATGGTGAAATTATCATAAGTTGGAATTTCAAATTCAATTACATAGTAAGAAGTTTTTTTAAAGAAATCATTTTGATATATTTTTTTCTGATAGTTATTTTTATTTTATTTATTTATTTATTTATTTTTTTGTGTGGGTGGGGGGGGGGGGGGGGGGATGAAAAGTATGAAAAACTCAAGTAGAAACTTGTTGTCAGGTGTCTCCAAGGAAAAACTGGAATACGAAGCTGATCTGAATTATTTGGCATCTAAGACGCAACAACAGGATTTTATAAAAAACTTAAGTATGTTACAAAATGTTACCTATACAGTAAACTCCCGACTATCTGGCCTAATGTGGCGGAAGGGTGGGCCAGATAACAAAAAAAACGGATAGGCCACAGTTCTACAAATATTTATTAACTTCGTGCCCTTCTCACACCATGATATTAAAAACACATATTATATGCATATTAAGATAAATTTTATATATACATTACATACAGTTTCAAAATAAGCAAAATATTAACATAAAACGCAATCCTAATTTGTACAAAAAATGAGTAAATCTTATTTTACTGTTTATTTATAAAAGATTGCACAAATATGAAAAGTTATGCATAAGATAAGAGTAAAAAATTACAGTTTTTAGTTTTTGAAAAAGTCCTTAATAGAGGACTGCTTCTCCCTGTTAGCCCTCTTCCGCGACGCAATGTCCCTCCATTTAGGCAAATAGGTGACATCAGGTGGCGGCGATTCCTCCTGACTAATGTATTACAGTGCTGCCTCAAACATCTTGAACCCTTAGAAATGTGAGATGAGATATTTCCTACAATCATTTTAATATTTTTCTTCTGATATTTATCCCCCTGTAAACACTTCTACAATATCGTTTCCAATTAATTCATTGACTTCATCGTTTGCCATCCATTCTGTAATGTCTTCTGCATTGACATCGTCAGAGCACGGTATATTTTTCGGTAATGGAATAAGCTTATCTTTCTCATCTCCCATTGTAGTTTTCCACACGGGTTTATGTCTACCTTTTTGGTGCAAAAGAATGTTCCAACACCTTTCAATTACTATGTTTGGAATTTTTGCCCATGCTTTTGACACCCACCTGGATGGGAACCTGCCTGCCTTGGCCACTTGCAACATACTTAATTTTTTTTTTAATAGGCCGGATAGTACAGAGGACCGGATAGTCTAGAGCCGAATAGTCAGGAGTTTACTGTATATTTTAAATCCTAAAATCAGTATTTTAATTGATTTTGCTGCTTTCATCCACTAAATCTGTTGGCACGCGGATGTGAAAAGGTTCGCCCACCCTGTTCTATAGTAAACATCAATAACACAAAAAATTCAGGACGATCCGAGAATATTTACAAGAGTTAGAGCTTGGACAGATAGCCAGACAAACTGAAGTCATAACAACTTTTCTAGTGTTTAAAAAAAAAAAAAAAAAAAAAAGCACAATTTTGTATCTATAAAATTTTTTCAAAACTGTATTTATCAGCTTCCATACTGTTATTAAATTGAAAACTCATGTTATAATATATGATTTTCTTTCAGTATCACAATATTTTAAATTTAGAGAGGGAAAATAAGCAATGTACCGAAGAAGTTCAATACTGAGTTTCGCTACCCATTTTACATTATAATGAAAATTTACAAGAATTTCCGCCATACTGGTGAAAATTTTATTAAATAAAATGGATATATATTCAAAATATTGTGTGATTTTGTTTATTCTTTGTCTTAAGATTTTAATAAAATAAATATAACATCAATGATGTTATGGATGGAGAAGTATCAAACACAACAAGTCATAATACAGTGTTAGATGACTGATCTGTGAACAATAACAATGTCAAATTTCCTTAAGAATAAATTTCAACTGCAAATTTTGGAGCCCATCTAAGTATCATTTCAGTATATTTTTTATTTATAAAAAAAGTATAACTTCTTAAATATGAAATTATTAATATGAATAAATAAAGTATGCTAAATGAAAAGTTTCAATTAATTTATTTTAATTTAATAAGTTTGTGTTTTTTGTCAATGTTCAAAGACAAGTGCCATTATAGGGATTACACAAAATTGCTATAAGATAAAATGGTTTATTAAAATCCTAAATATGAAAAATTTACAATGAGATTCTTAAATAGGAAAATATACATGGAATATTTAAGTATTAATTTCTTCAGTAGTTATTCTAATAGCTCCTACTTTCGAGACAGAAGCAATTGCAGGCTTGAAAGGATGAAATTCATTAAGCGTTCTCATTCCTTTTATGCCATCGTCTACTGTTTCATATACAGTATAGTCTTTATCATATATTTTAAGCATTTGTTTACTTTCTCGATCGAGCCAAGTAAAAGTGTTGTCTGAGTTTGGTAACCACCTGGCCACTGATCCCCTGGTCTCATCACGAAACTCACATCTACATTACAGAAGGAAGACAAGGTTAATATAGTTATTACTAAAAGGACTCATTACACTGTGTTACAAAAAATAAAAATAAGAACGCTAATCAGTGTATACAATATATTAATTACTAGACATAGCCACCAAGCCAACCTACAGAAAAATCACATATATCCCAATTATTTTTGAAAGGTTAAGACAGTCCTTCAAAAAAGAAATACAATATCCAACTCGTAGCATCGTCCCCAACTAATATTGTGGAATTAATCAGTAGAAAACTGGACCCTATACCCCCCCCCCCCCCCCCCCACAAATCATGCTGGAGTATATGAAATACCATTTCAGTTAAATAACAAAGAACTCACATATTATATAGGAATGACTAAACGTAAATTCAGCGAAAGACTTAAAGAACATAAAAGAGATATTAAATATAGTAAACTGAGCACAACCCTATCAAGACTTTGTTCCAATGGTGAAATAAAATAAATCGATTTTGACAATGCAGGAATTATTGTTCGACAAATGAACCCCAACAAAGCCAAGATTCGTGAAGCACTGGAAATATTGACAAGAAAAAAACCAAGTCTGCAACGATAATGTATCCTATATTATGCAAAGCGCCTGGATTGAATTTCTGAAAACTGTAATTACGTTTCAATAAACATTAAATCGGATTTTATTCAACAGATGGCACTACTACCGGGTTTAAAAATGAACCTTGGGAAACTCCTGCTAAAGAAAGTCAGTATTCGTTTTTGAAAATTGTGTAATGTAGATATTATAACGTGTTGGTTCCTCCTGGATATTTCCCTGACGATGAACAAGTTTTTTATTGTTTGAAACTGTTGGAATATATTTGTATTTTATTACTGTGAGTAGTATGTTATTAAGATTTTTTAATATATTGTATACATTGATTAGCCGTTCTTATTTTTATTTATTTAAGGTTAATATATTCTGTATAATTATGCAATCTAATGAGGACAAGAAAGAAACTGCAGCAATTGATTCTAAAAAGCTATAAAAATAACTGTTTAATACTAAATTATAAATACAAAGTACAGTGACCCCCCCCCCCTGTGCAACCACCTCCCTGAACAATTATATTTCATGAAACGAAATTTATTCCCATAGGCTCAATACTAATTTTACCTCCATTCAGAGACCATCCCAGTTGGACTCCCTCTATGAGCGACCCATTTCTTTGAAGAAAATGAAACAAATTCCGCTTTTTCCTGGTCGCTTGAAGAAGGCTTTATTAGAAAAATAATTCTGGAGAGCACATTATTTATCAAGCTTCTAAACTACGTTTAGATTTTTTTTTTTATTCCAGTAACTTTTAAGTGTTTAAATCCCTTTGTGACTTTTTAGGCAACGAATTTAACTCTGATGACAAATTAAGAATGACTGTTAATAAACTCCCCTGCCCTATTCTGTCATGAAACTCTCAAAGAAATAGATAAATTAATGAAATCGTCATTATTTGTTCCCGACCAAAAAAAAATTGCTTCTATTTATTGAACTTCAAAAGGACTTGGAAATAAAAGTTATAAAAGATAAAACCATAAAATCAAAGTAAACGTCAATGTATTCTTTTTTTAAACTCTGCAGTAATTAACTTATGTAATTAACTTTTGTTTTCACACTTAAATTTTCATATATTTTCCTAATGTGAAAAATAAATTTTAGTAACTTTAATTGTTACCCTTTTTTTCAACAATTAAAATCTACATTCAAACATGACTTTCATTAAGATACCACCTCTCGCAGCGACTAATTTTTATTGGAACAGAATGTGGTCGCCTTAGGTAGGTTTTACTATATGTTATAGAAAGCATAAATACCACGTTTCTCTAAAAGTAACAAGCAAATTAAAAAAACCCATATGTTTTTTGTCCACTGATAATGAGTTTGAGATACTAATCTCAGAGTGGGCGAAATGTCACAGTGAGTGAAAATGACATTATAGTAAAAAGGAAACAAGTATTGTCTTTGATAAAACTAAATATTTTACAGCAAATGCATCAAAAAGAATAAATTTCTGGATTTCACCGATAGTGTGATTAGAACCTCAAGTGCAGAATATGAATGTTCACTTGCAAAGTTGCAGCTAGCAACTGTGACATCAAGTTTGGGAATATATTTATAAATAATCTATTGCGTGTTAAAATATTTTTAAAATAAGGAATATGAATATGAAAGCACATATGTAAATTTTATGATGGTGAAAATGGCATTATATTTAGATTTCGTCGAAAAAAAAATGCTTGTGTCAAAGTCGTGCAATTCTTGCTTTGTTTTCATTGCATAAATCAAAGATCCAATTAATAACTTCATAATTTTACTTATCTTGATTATAAGAAAAAATACCATATCCAGTGCCAGAAAATTTGGCGATAAATGTTTCAATGTGGTTGCTGCGATTTTAATATATATGCAAATATACATAATAATATGTATAATAATAAATAAATAAATAATAATATACAACAGGACTTTGGAATCATACATTTAAAAAAAAAGTTTAGTTCAAAAAATGATGAATGTATTCATTGACAAAATGAAATGCTTACTTCAATTCACAATTTTTTGCCATTTACAATTTCATACCTGCAGTTTAAATTGAGTTTTAATTTATTACTTTATTGTATAATATTTATTTCAAGTATATATTTGTATTGATTTAATAAAATAGTTTGGGAAAGTCTGTAATTTTCAAATGTTATGTTTTTTAAATGTTCACTTTTTCACCAACAATGTTTTTTTTTTTTCAAATGTTCCATTTCATTTTGAGCCAACTATTACACTTGGCAACT
This sequence comes from Maratus speciosus, assembly GCA_963932465.1. Taxonomy (NCBI): domain Eukaryota; kingdom Metazoa; phylum Arthropoda; class Arachnida; order Araneae; family Salticidae; genus Maratus; species Maratus speciosus. The sequence goes on from OZ010792.1 coordinate 562,810,054, forward strand.
TACTACAGTAGAACCTCGATCCATCGTTTTTCAAGGGGTGCGTGAATAAAACCGATGAATGCGGGAAAACGACGAATGCGGGTGGGCATCAAAATACGAAAAAATAATGTTTAAGAATTATTAATACATGCAATGTGTACAGTATACTAATAAATACTAATTTGTTACTTTCCACACTGCAAAACAAATAAATCGAAGTTATGGAAAATTGAAATTTATTTTAAAATATCAGTAATTTTAATTGGGTTTTTCGCTTATTTTTTTTAATTAAACAACAAATTTTCGAGATGTGCAACATTTTTCTGGTCATTTTCTGTAATTTAATGTGCATCTGTAAAAGTTCGTACTGTTTCAAATGCCGTATTTGCATCAGACAGACTTGACACTGGTGTAGGCTCAGCTTTATCGGCATGAACATTATCCTCTGCTTCTTCGCAATTATTTTCATTTTTTGCATCATCACATATTTTTTCTATTCTTAAGACACCACATGTCGCAACATCTTGATCAATAGAAATATAATCGCTAAATTTCCCACCCGATACATGCTCTGCTACACGCAACCACTCTTCATCTGCATTTATCGCCCCCTTCATCATTATTTTTCTTCCCCTTCTGTTGAACATTCCTCATCAAATTTCCGCACAAAACCATATTTCACGAAACAATTCTGGATGGCTGAAGAGGTTAGTTCATGCCATGCTGGAAGTGCAAAATGAATAGCATGCAGAAGGTCTATTTTTGGAATGGGTTCTTTTGCTTGTTCCGTGATCTTTTCACTAGCCATCTCCTGTAAAGTTTCTTAAAACAGTTGATTACCCAGTATCAAGAGAGACAGATGTACAATTAGCTGGGAAAAAACTGACTTTTATATTTTTAAAGACGACGTATCTGGTAAATGAGCTGAACTATTATCAATAAATAGAATGAATTTCTCTTTTTGAGCGCTGATTGATCTATCAAAATCATGAAGAAATTTTTGTAAAAATATCATTTTTTATCCATGCTTTGGCATTCGGATTGTAGATTACTGGTAATTTCATTACATTCTTGAAGCATCAACGCCTAGCAGATTTACCAATAACGAGGGGTACTCGTTTGTCAGATCTGTCTTTATTTGTGCATAGTAACACTGTAAGTCTTTCTTTGGAATGTTTACTCCCATTACAAGATTCTCCTTTGAACGTTAGCATTCTTTCTGGCAAGCATATAGAAAACAGGCGTGTTTCGTCTGCATTATAGATTTCACCATCCTTACAGCCTTCTAGTAACTTCGGAAGATTTTCGAACCACATTTCTATGGTTTCAATATTTACTACTGCAATCCATGGCGAATTTTAAATCTTGAAATCTACCCGTTTGATGCAGAAAAAGTATCCATGCTATATCATGCAACTATTTCAAGTGCTTTCTTCCGAACAATATTCCCATCCACAGGAATATTTGACGCACGAGACTGCTCGTACTAAGCGAAGAGAAGTCTTTCCAAATCACTGTAAGTAGACATTTTGTTAGTTTTTCTCTTTTTTACAGAAGTTCCATACTTATCAGCCTGCTGTCTAATTTCTTTCTTTTTCGAAATTATCGAATTCAGGGTTGAAGGTGATATACCTAAACGTTTAGAGATGTTATTTTTTTTAAAGGATACATTTCAACCTTATCTATGACGAGAAGCATTTCTTCTAAAATTCGGATTTTTCTTTACCATTCTTAAAATTCACAGAACGCATGAAATTTAAAGCTCACATTCTTGAAATTAAACACGATAACTGCACACAAGATATTAGCAAAGAATGCGCAAGCTGAGCTGGCAGCAGAGGATGCATCCATCCTCCCCTTTACACAGAATAGAATAACCCATTCTCCAAACAGATCACCTGTTCAGCATTCATTTATTTACATGTACATTCATGTCATAATATCAGCGCTAATCCCTGTATTTGCCCCTAAAACAGCATAAATGAGTTATTTTAGAATAAAAGAAGTAATTCCAGTTTGTATGTCACATGGATCCGCTTGATCTCCAATTTCGGTGAAGAGAAAAATTTTACAACGATGAATGCGGGAAAACGACTTTTTAAGGAATGATGTATGCGAGTTTCGTTAACATTATTTAAATTCGTTAACATAATTTGTGCAGGGACCATAGAAATAAAACGATCAATGCGGGAAACCGATGGATGCGGGAACGATAGATCGGGGTTTCACTGTATAACAGAAAAGAGCCCGGGCAAGTTTTTCTTATTGTCGATGAATAGCATACAAACATTTTTATATTTTTTACAGTAAAAGCTATCTGTACTGATATTGCATTCAATTTATATCTGTTTCAAGTTACTAATTAAGATAGGTTTGTAATTTCTCCTCTGTTTTGTCATCCTATTTACACCAGATTACAATTTATTTGTTCAAACCTTAGAGGCCCGTGCATTAATCAGGGCCTGAATTTAACATTTTAGGTCAATTTTCCTTATTGATCATGAATAATAAATGAATTTTTTTTTAATCAATTTTTCTAATTTGAAGTGAAAACCACGATTGCTACCCACCATCCTAGGACGGACATTTACGCTTGCCAATGTATAAAACTCACAAGCAATATGTTTACATCTATTAATATATATGTATTGAGAAGCAATTTATTTAACATATACAGTAGAGCGCCGATTATCCGAACAGGTCGGGACCGACTCTTGTTCGGATAAGCAAAAGTTCGGATAAATGGACAGACAATTTGACGGATGTTCTGACTATACTGAAATCTTCACACTTTATCCATGCTTTAGACTGACAGCACTTGTTAATGCTGGCATGTTTAAAAATTGATTTTTGTCTTTTTTAATTTTTATGTTTACTTTTTATTATCATTTTCTGAACTCCAGAGATTATAATTTAAGCAAAAGAACTTTCGATTGTCGCTTGCTTCAAAGAAGACATTCTTTTCAATGCTGCCACATCTCAAACTCTTCTTAAATACGTTAGTTGAATAGGAACAGCATTATTCTGCCATTCGAGCCATTTCATAGCTGTTTCCAAACATTCAAAGGCTTCGTTATGGGATGGACCTTGACCATTTTCAGAGCATTCGTTTTCAATTTCTTTTTCGTCTTGAATATCATCCACAATCTCATCATCATTTAAAATCTGATATCCAGGTCTAATAGGGTGTTTGAATAATTGGTAGTTCATTAAAAAAAATTTTTTTGAGAGAAATAAGCTGTTCGGATAATTTAAAGTTCAGTTAAAAAGTATTTTTTGAGAGAAATTGGCTGTTTGGATAATTGGAAGTTCAGTTAATTAGAGTTCGGATAATTGGCACTCTACTGTACATAAAAGACTTTTAATAATGTAATACAAAATATTTAGCATGTCTACACAAATGAAACATATAATAATGCACATTTAGCTAAGCATATATATATATATAAAGAAATTTCACAACCCAATACCACCTAAAATACACTATTGTAGTTATCCCAGTGTTGATTCCCCCCCCCCCCCCCCACACACACACACACTTTATGAAGAGGAATTCATCAATTTCCACAATTTTACTTGGCCCTCCTTTTTTTTTTTTTTTTTTTTTTTTGCCGAATGATTTGTCATAAATTCGAAACAGACTTTGTATAGGTAACTATTCTAGTCTATGACTGATGTTTTATGTATATTTAAATGCCTTTTGCACTAATGGATTGAAGTCGGTTCTTCACTCTAGCAATACATAAATTGCAATGCTGCAGAAAAAGATATTTTAGAGCCATTGATGATGAACCAGTTTGCCATGCAAAGAACTTTCTTCTTTTTGCAACTTCTCTTGTACTGCATCTCCAGATATTGTTTCCTCCAATATACAGTTGTATATTATGACTAATTTAACAGATTTTATCAGAATGTAAATGTTTTTATTTTGAAAATAAATAAATAATAATAAAGCTATAGCTTTATTTTTCATTGCTGGTAATTAAAAATAGTGAACATAATGGAAATTTCAGAAATGAAATTTTTTAAATTTATCAGAAATAAATTTTGCTAGCTGGAAAAAGATAAATATAAAATAAAATAAAATATAAATATAACATATATATAATATAAATATAAAATAAAAAAATAAATAGGGATAAATTTTGCTTGGTAAAGCACACTACGTGCAGATAATAACTTTTTTTCATTGGTTGCAGTTTCAATTTTGTGATTGTTTATAATATTTAGCACAAAATTGCACTTTTTGAAGACTGAGGTTACGCCAATGTCTTTATAACAAAGAAGTAGCTTTATCACAAAATACCTTTTTATAGTGTATCATGCTAAACCTAAAAATGCCAGAGGACACTAAAGAATGAAAGTAAATTAATGTCCTAATGCCTTTTTTTATTAATCTAGGGGACCCTGTTCAGACTTGGCTTAAAAAAGATTACAGAAGATTGAATTATAATTTAAAAAACCAGTGGCGATATTCCTGTAAAAGGGTTTCCATTTATTTCTTTTTTAATGAAGGATTTTATGGCCAAATAAGCTGCTGTCAATTTCTGTTTTCATGTTTGATTAAATAAGATTAGTTAAACATCTGAAAAATAGCTAATATAAAATGAATTAAGCCAACAGAGTCTTTGCTTCCAGGTATTTTTTAATAATGCTACAAGAAAATGATTTTAAATCATATGTTTTAAATCTGACGTAATTTTCACCAAACTTTTCTATTTGTAATATTCACCTGGAAATATATTAATTGTTAGAAAGGAAATATAATTATTTGCACTGTCTTTGGCAAAAGTAGTTAAAAAGATTATTTTGAAATATGAAATAAATCTCACGTGTACATGTAAATATATATTTTAATTTAAACTGTTTGGCAGTTTTATTTGGCTATTTGAAATAGGATGTAATTTCACCTGCATTTACTGCTTTTAACACATATTAAATAATTAGTTGTTTTACAGTTTTTTTTTCTTTTTAAATATTTATGTGTATAAACAATTTTTATGACGTAATTTTTAATATTTTCCTGCTTTTAACACATAATTATTTAATTCTAATTTCATAGAAGTTTTTTCTGTTTATAATAGTCACATGTAAATAAATTTTTAATTTAAAGGAAATATTATTATTTGAGAAGTTTTTACAATTTTGGCAATAATTTAAAATAGAAATAAACCCTCAAAAAATAAGTCAAATTAAAAAAATAAATGCAGTTTTCACACCGGGAACTTTTAATATATAAAATGATCTAAAAATGATTAAATTCCTATGTGTAGTTTTTGCTCTTATAAAACTTTTTTAATGGAACAATTTTGACCCACTTTAACATTAAATATCTCTTAAAATAATTCTTTGATTTGAAAACTGTCTCCATCAGCATGTTTATCAAACACTCCTCTATAATACTACCAATTTTCATACTTTTCTATGCCTTAGCTTTCTTAATATTAATGAAGAAAGACCCCAGTCACAAAAAATTCAAAAAACAGCGGTGGTGACAGCATTAGTTACATTTTTTTTAGAATAGAGATACAAAATAAAAAGAAGCACTTTTATAGAAGTAAATATGGAAAATACATGTAATAAAGAATTTTATCTACTTAGATAAAATCCAAGTGTAAGAAAATGTAAGTAACCATTCACCGTGCCATCTATATATTTAAAACACAAGGTTTGTTTTTTAGTCATCTGCCTTGAGCTTTCTTCTGAGCGGATTATGCTAATTATTTTTTTAAATGAAAGCTGTTCATTTGTAGATGTGCCCGCACTAGCTATTTTTTTTTAAGTATTCCCATTTTTATATTTTTATTTTAAAAGTTGTTTATGGAATTTCTTCAAAACAGTGGCAATTAGATTACTCCCATTATTTCAGATAAAAGAGAAATAATGAAAAATATTCTGACATGTGGCTTTTGCTTTTGAGACGTATTTTTTCATTTGCAAGTTATTTCTGGGTAAAAAAATTTTGCACATGTAGTTTATTTTTATAAGCGAATAAAAATTCAAGTTTAGTTTTAACAAAGTGAAAAAACTTTTAGTGAAAAAACTAAATTCAAATTTAGTGAAAAATCTATTTAGTGAATCTATTTAGTGAAAAAACTAAATTCAAATTTAGTTTTTTCATTACAATTAAATAGAAAATATATTTTTATTTGAATATACTGGGGTTAAGCAAAAAAGTACATTATATAAAGTATGCTATAAAAGTTTGCACTGGAAACATTATACATTATACTTAGCTTGAAATGTATTTTTACATTAATAAAACTAAGGAGAAAAACTGATATGATTGTGTCAACAAGACGTAATTTTCATTGATTTTTTACTTCTCAATTAGAATAGGAGCCTTTACTGATCATTGAACTACTTCAGAAATTGAATATTGAGTAAAAAATATATCCTCATCATTTATCATTTTTAAAACGTACTTTTCTACAATACAAAACTTTCAATAATAAAATCATGCTGTTTGTTTGTTTGAAGTTTTATGAAAATGAAACAGCGTCATTTCTGACGGGAGTTTTATACTGGTAAATAAATATTTCTATTACAAGAGTACCGTAATTTCGGGTAGATAAGCCGCCCTGGCGTATACGCCGCTACGTCCGAAAATGGTAAAAAAAACCCTGAAATTCCATCGTATACGCCGCACCGGCGCATAAGCCGCACTTATTGCAAGTGGTGTATGTACTACTATAGACGCCATATTGAAGATTTTCGCGCATTTTTTAAAACCATTTTAAAAATTAGAATTTTAAATTTAATTCAAATAATGAAAATAAATAAATAACTTTTGGTTTGTGAATTTATCCAATTGCATCGCACATTTCAGCCTTGGATCGGCAAGTAGAAATATATTTTATGGAATTCTTATAAAACATAACGCTGGCTAGTATTACAAATAACACTATTTTTTTATTTGAATCCATCAATTAAATAACACAACGTGAAATTCCGAAAATAAGTAATGATAAATAATCATTTTGACAACATGAACTATTGGCAAAAGTTGGGAGAGGACGTATAAAGAGATTTTTTTTTAAAATCCCTTCACTACTAACTGTAAACATTAATGTCTATTAACAGAAATTAATTGGTACTCGATTTGATATATTCTGTAAATATTTAAAATAAAATGTTCTAAGAAAGTTTTAAAATAAACAAAAATTAAATACATGCGTTCATTATTGAAAATAAAAAATACAACATTCGCAAATGCGCACACTTAAAGAAAACAAAAGAATCTACTTTCTTTTCTATTAAAACGCCGCGAAAAAGGATTCTTTAAATGGGTCAGCGACTTCACTTTGCGTAAGTGCAGTAAAAAGAAATTATTGAGCTGCAAGCAAACAGAAAAAATAATTTAAAAGAAACAAAAAACGAAAAGCAAAACCCGTTTTTTCTTAGCTATTAGAAAAAAAATATATCTCTATTATTAATTGTCCGATTTTGTTCAAATTTTCAGCATGTTGCAATAACAGTAAATTTGGCTGTGTAACAAAATTTTATTAAAATATAAAAAGTTATTAGAAAATTACAGGACTCCCCAAAACCCCTAGTTTATGAAAAAGAAAAGAGCCATCTGCAGTTGTTTATTCAACTCTGTGGTAGAGTGGAAAGTTGAACGTTATCAGAATGAGATCATTATCTTTGAGTAATACGTTTCGTTCTGCAGAAAGAAACCATGCATAGATTTTTTTTCTTTTTTAATGAAATAAAAAAGAACTTCCCGATATTTTTTTAAATGGTTGTTATTTCTAATCGGTGAAACATTTTAATATTGTTTTTCAGATTTTCACTCTATAATATTACATGATCTGATTTATTTTTTTTCTCTGGAAAAAATCGTTTTTACTTCGTATACGCCGCACCGGCAGATAAGCCGCAAAAGGTAAAATTTAACTTTTAAACACGTATAAGCCGCGGCTTATCTACCCGAAATTACGGTAGTTTAAATAGTAGCTATATAGGGGAAATGTTCAATAAGATATTCCATTGTTTAGAGAAAGCCAATGACACCTTCATGGCCTGTAAGAGGAAAATAAAGAATAAGATAAAGTAATTAAATACAGTAAACTCAGATGCAAACAATGAATTTAGCAATTAAAAAGTGGCTACATTCTACATTGTGGAAATATTGGTATTCTATACAGGACAAGAGAAATAAGTTTCAGACATTATTTCAAGCTTTATCATTTTGAGGATAAGTGTTTTAAGTATCAATGAGGAGTCATTCCTTCCTAAAAACACACAAATCTATCTTAAAATGTAACAAGCAATTATAATTGATTCACAATATCTGTGAGTCACAATATCAATGATTCACAATATCTGTGAGGAAAATAATTATTTTCCTCACAGATATTGTGAATCATACCATCATGAAACACGGGTTAACAATAATTGTGAGGAAAACAAGTACTTGGCAGATTTTAAAATCATTACAATATTTAAGAAGTAATGCTTTCTGGCCAATGTTGAAACCACTCATCCTGAAAAGTTAATTCAGAGATTTTTAATGAAAAAACTGCTATTGTTACACGAAAAAATTTGAAAATATAAAATGAGTAATGAATATGATCAAATTAGTAATGTAAAAACATCATATTATCTAGTGGTCATTGCAGACATAGTCTTTTCTTTTCAAAGGCACAGGAAAAAAATTCTGTATCAAAGAGTTAAATCAGTGAAACAATGTTTAAAATTTCTCAAATCACAAAATTTGAAAACTTTCAAAATCTCAAAACTGTGTATCACATCAAGACTGTTTGTTCACAGAATTCAAGAGAAACTAATAAGAGAAAGATGAAACCTACAGAAACAAATTATCATCAACAAATTGTGTAACAAACAATTTTAAATATCCTTATAGCTAATTATTTAACTGTTTATTAAACTGCTTTAAAATGTTAATATAATGATTTGGTCTGGAGAGATTTGGACCATGTTTATGAGGTAAATTTAACAATGAGCAAAATGTTCCACATTATGCAAAAATTATAATTTACACAATTTCTGGTCCTAAGGTATGCAATATAAAGATTTAGTGTATACTGATATGTTTCAAACATATTTGGGCATGTTTACAAGGCAAATTTGATAATGTGTGAAATTATCTATATAATGCAAAAATCTATAACACACAACTTCTCATCTCAAGCTGTGAATTATAAAAATATTCTTCTGCATAGGAATAAAGAATAATAAAAAATGAGGTGAAACCCACCAAATTTTGACGAAAAAGGTTATTTAAAAAGGAATTATTACATTGAATTTATAATAAAGAGACAAAAATAATTACAATAAAAAAGCTATTGGTTAATCTAAGTATTAAAACAAATATTATTTTTAATCTAAAGTTACCAAAAAGACTATTTCCATAAACTTCAAGTGTTCAAATTATTGAAAAATTAAATAATATTATTATACATAGTCAAGATAAGTAAATATGAAGTTATCAGTTGAGGCTGTTATGCTTGGTATTACAGAATGGAAAATCAGCTATAATGATTTCACTTTGATTGAATTTTTTTTGTCTTTTCACCAGAAATCTAAACCTAACGTCACTTACACTGTCTCAAAATTTATACACAGTCCTCTCATATCCATATTCAGGATTTAAAAAATATTGTAATGCACAATACATTATTGATAAATTTATTTCCAAACTTGAAGTTACGTTTGTCAGCTAAAACGTTACATGTAGACATTTGCACTCTTGACTTGAGGTTCTAATCTCAGTACCAGCGAGTAAAAATTTAAAAAATATTATGCCTTTTAGATGCATTAGTAGTAAAATATTTAGTTTTACCAATGAAAATGATTATTTTCTTTTAAACATGATGCCATTTTCACTCACATTTCATCTAGTGTCTCAAACTCACAAGGAATATTTCCTTACTGGGCAGACACAGAAAATTTTGAAAAAAAAAAACCAATTAAACTACTTATGTATGTAATAAAGGATCAGTCAAATTTAGCGGCGGAATTACAGTAGAAAGTCTGTAAAAAAAATAAAATACTTTCGAGTATTTGGCGTGAAAAGACGAAAGCGTCACGCAAATTGGCGAGCAGTACTTTTCCTCGCCAAAAGCAAACGATTTTAATACACCTGAAAATTATTTCTTAATTGATTTTTAGAATGTGTGTAAAAAAATATTTAATGAATTTAAACATAAACAATGAGAGAGATTAATAAATACATTTTTTGTATTACATATTTATGTTGCTGGTTATTTAATTTTATTACTTTAAAAACAATTTCATATATAAAAAATACTTTCATATATTTAAGCGTATTCCAAAATAAAGTAAAGATTCATTTACCAGTTATTCATCTCAATATCAAAAAATTTGTTGTTTCCATGGCAACAAAATTGAATCGACAGTGCTCAATTGGACTTAATTTTGAGATATTGAAACAATTTTAATTTAATTTTGTTTTAATTCACAAAATTTGATAGTTAACTTTTATTATAAATATATATATATATATATATGACAAAAGTATAGTTAAATCAAATTAAACTGAGAAAAACTAAAGTTATTTACATTAAATTTATTTAAACAAGTTCAATACGAAACATTTTTATCTTAAAGAGTTTTCGACATAGAAAAGTATTTTCCAAAATTTCATTTCATCGCGAAGTAAACGAAATTTTCATTATTTTTTTACGAAAGTTCTATTGAGATTCCGCCAAAAATTTTTTTATAAACATATATATCCACATGAGAAGAACACGCTGTAATTTTTTCAGATTTTTCTGAATATGCCCATATGGAGACCTTCCTTGTCAGTATCAGCAAAATGAAAAAATATTGAATTGTAACTGCTTCATGAGGAAAAATGAATGTTTCTTAAAGTGTGACATCACTTTATGTTCAAGTTTTTTTTAAGTTATAGTAAATTGTAATGAGAAAGTGGCATCAATAAAGATAAACCTTATTATTTCTATTTTCTTGGCAACAATGGAAGTAATCCGGATGCCACCATTTTGAAGAAACTTCATAAAAAAATCTTTTGAAATTAAAATATAAAAAAAACCCTGCCAACCCGGGCTACAGGCGGAGGTAGATTTCAAAGTTAAGTATACTAATTTCACCAACAAAAACTAAATCATGATTTTTCTTGCAATTAATTAAAACTTGATTAATAAACAATTATTTCCTCAGTAGGGCAATATTTTTCGTTTCTGACAATCATTCGGAAAATTCTGTTCAAAATGCCCACATTGAGATAATTTTTTAAAATATATTCTACCTCTAACAAAAAATCGATCATTACGGTACATTATATAGTTTCTGAATAAGAGAATCTACCAATTGTGGATGCGTTTGAGAGCAAAAATGAATTTAAAAATGAGTAAGAAAATAAGCAGTTTGGATTTGACTACACCCTTAATACGATGATTTTTTTCTTCAACCGCTATGTATTTGTAATTTCTTTTTGCTGTAAGAATGGGTCCTATCAAAAACTTGTCTATATAAATGTTGAAGACAATATTAAGGAGATATATGATAAATTCATGGGGATTTTATATCTTGTGAATTGACGGAGTTATGGAAATTCTTCTTCTTCAACCCCCCCCCCCCCCTCCCTTTTTTTTTTTTTTTTGGCCATACGAATTGGTCCTATTAAAAACTTGTGAATATAAAAGTTGTAGATAATCTTAAGGAGATGTATAATAAAATTAATTGGATTTGATATATTGAGAATTGACGAAGTTAGGAATTTTTTCTCCCAAAAACCCTATTTTTTGCGCCCCTTGAGCCCATTTTTAATTTTATAAAAAATCTGTGATACATAAATTTTTGGCCCTATTTTTAGAAGTTATAAAAACTTTAAACTGACTTGATATGTACAAAAATTAAGAAGTTATGTTTTTTTTCCAGTTTTCACAAAACCCCTCCCTATTTCCATCCCCTTGGTCTGATTTTTCCCATTAACGAACTTAACCGAGATTTTATGCCCCTTGATTTTATGTATCAGTTTGGAAGAGATTTGTGCAGAATTGTGGAAGTTATCGTGTCCAACAGAAAGTGATATATATATAAGTTTTTTACTGGGGGTGGTTTTGAGTTCTAGGGGTCATGATCAGTGTAGATCTGCAAAACTTTTTCAGAAATTCCAACATAGGAACGATCCCAATATTTCATACAAAATCTACCTAAAATGGGAATATTTAAAAAAAAAATAGCAAATGTGGGCACATCTACAAATGATCAGTTTGCCTTAAAAAAATAATTCAATAGAAAACTCAGGGCAGATGACTAAAAAAAATCAACCTTTATTTTAGCTATAAAGATAACTCATATCTGATATCATCATGAAGTAATTATTTAAGCATTCATGTATTTACATTAAAAAAATAAGAGGACATAAAACAATTCAGGAAAACAGCTATTTATCAATAAATGCACACATTAAAATTTCACCTATTTACTTTAAAAATACTCACTTAATTGATGTGTCAAGTTTCATTCTTCCTTCGGTCATTTTTTCAGTATCAAAAATACTGAAAGAAATTGATGATAAATTGCAATAAATTACAATAAATAATTTACTGTCATTGAGAACATGAACTTAAGACTATACAACTCAAACGTAAGTTTAATACAAATTAACACATTTTAAACTCTTCAATGATCAGGGTAAAAGAAAAAAAAATAGAATAACACAAAACTTTCATTTAAAAACAAGAAATCAGGGAACAAAATCAGAGAATCAGAACAAATCTATAAAATCAGAGAGAAATCTAATAAAATGAAATAACTGTTGCAATGGAATTTTCAACATCTCCATTGTTTTTTTATTTTTTTTTCCCTGTTTAAATATATATAACAAAATTATATTATATCAAAGAAGTATTGGCAGTTCCATGCACTTAATTTCCAAATGCTTATAATATATATCAAATTTTATGAAACTTTTCTAATACTGAACTAACTTTTTTCATAGTAGAAAAAGTATGAAATGTATCGTTAAACAGCAATTTACTGCAATTGTTTCTATATTTTTGGACAGACGTTTAAATAACAAAAATAATACTTTTCTTGATGAAAATATAGTGTTAATAATGTATTTTGCATACTTTCTGCCAAGTACTTAGTGCCCTGGATGGTTGCCAAGTAATTTGTATTTCTAAATAAATAGCATGAATACATTGATTCACAATTTATTTATTCTAAAATAGGTGCAAACAGTTTTAAAACATTAAAACTATCAAGATCTTAAAAACATTTTTACATGTCAAATAATGATTAAAATTTTTAGAGCACTTTCAGCAAAACATCAGCCATGATTAGGGGAGTTAAATGAAAAAATACTGTAGCTTCAAAGATGTACACAGCAAGGGGCGAAACCAAAAACAATAAATAGGAGGGAGGGAGGAAAAGAAGGAAGGGGAGCTATAGAAAAGAGGAGGGGAGTCAATTAAAAACAAATACACTGGTAATCCCAAGTAAATGAAATCATATATGCGGTATATCATAGGATAATACATCATTACATGCCTCTTGTTAATATCTCAAAGATTCTCTAATTATGCAAAAATTATACTTTTATATGTGTGCAATGATTTTTACTTTATTGAATAAGATATTCATATCTGTATCTTGATTTAAATGGGATAGAACCGAGGGTAATTTACCTCTTGATAAGTAAGCATAAGTATGCTTAGTAGATTAAGTATGTATTAAAGAAATATAATATAACCTTCATTGCTAAACCACCGATAAAGTTAAAATACTTTGTACACAGAATGATTGTTCCTATAGATAATTATGAAAAATCTGGTGTTTATATCATCCCTTTTAAAAATAATTACAGATTGGAAATGTACACATATGTGGGGAAATTTTGACATGATATGAGATGTATGATTTTTAACATCTTGATAGTTTTAATGTTTTAGAACTTTTAATAAGATGAATATGAATGACATTTTCAACATAATATACACAATTTTCTACATATATTTAATTGGTATCCCTGCCTTTTGTGAAGCACAAACAGAAGAAGATGCAATGCTAGTGTAATAAAAACAGATTTTCATTTTAATTGGCGCCATTGTATTAGACACATATTTTATGTATTTTCTGCTTTTTAGAATTTGACATCAGATTGTAGGCTCAGTATTTTGGTATTTCTGCATTTTGTGTATGTACAAATGACGAAAGAGGATGGAATATGGAGTGCCAGTTTAATAAAAACAGATTATCATTTTAATGGGTCCCATTGTCAGAGGCGGCTTTGGTGGCAATGTCGTCCTGAGCCATATTTCTGCAATGTCAAATACAAATTATATCTTTTATAGAAACTAATATTAAGTATTTATTGTATTTTGTTTCTTTTAGAACTTGGCGTTCCAGCGACTATATGGTATTTTGACACTCTACCTTTTGTACAAGTGCAAACAACAAAAGAGTTCGGAATGCCACTTTAAAAAAGCAAATTTTTATTTTTATTATTCCTCAGTGTAGTGACGGCTTTGACGCATGACGATCTGAGCCAGACTTTCTCAATGCATGAACTAGTGGTGGTTTTTTAAAAAAAAATTAATATTAAACTTTTTGTATCGTTTCTGCCCATTACCTTTTAGAGTCTCGGCTTGGCCACCCAGCCTTCCCCATGTGCACCATCCCACCCTTTTTCTCTCTAAAGGCATTTATGTTCCATGACTTTGATGAAAATATGCATCTTTTGAGATCTGAGGTGGAATGTTTAGTCTACAGTAGGACTAGCACCAGGGTATATGGGCCCACCCCAAGGACTTTTATTTAACTGGCACCTTTTAACACTTTATATCTATATTTTTAAAAAAAGATATTGGAAATAAAATAAGATGCAACTAGTTATATAAAAGCCTAGAGTGGCCCGTTGTCTGGGAATGGGATTAAGTTAACCCTATCTAAGTTTTGGTCATATTGCTATAGATAGGATGACTTCAGGGAGGAATTTTGAAGGAAAAAAGACAAATTATTGTTCTCGAATAAAGAAGACTCTGCACACTAGCAGTTGGCACCCTTTTTATCCCTGTTGCCACCACCCTCTTTATCATGCCAGTATGAAGCTGTGTATGTACACAATAATATGCACATTACTTTTGTGAAAATGATATAGATCAGTTTTTGTTTATACTTGTGATAGGAATTTCAAGGTAAATTTATCTAAAAGTATTTTTAATGTAAAATATGACTTATATAACAAAAGTACATCAATATTAAATTATTAAAAATCAATATTTTTTCTTTTAATGAACTAAATAGTTATTACAAAACAGATATATTTGAAGCAAAGTTTTATAAGTACATTAATCATGTTGTATTCTATTGCCAATTTATAATCTGTTTAAAAAATTAAAAATATAAAATTGATAAATGTGTGTCCTGTTTATTGTACATTTCTACCTCAAAAAAAAAATGCCTATTTTTATGTTTAAGTACATGGTAATGTGAAACTGGCAGCAACAGCATTAGTGAAAAATATAATTCAATTGCTTTTAATTATCCAAATCAAAATATTTCGATTTATTAAACAAATAAGTGTAATTACCAAAGTTTAACATCACGTGATAAAGTCAAAAGATACTTTCCAGAAAGTGGAGAAAAGAATGCCGAATTAACACTTTTACTGTAGTTTGTATGTTCGATAATAGGCAATTTTGTCAATTTTCGTAAATCCCAGATACAAAATTTCCTGAAATAAAGAAATTATAGTTAATAAACAATAAATGTGTAGTATATTTAACAATGCAATCCTTGATACATGTGTTTTTGTAAATAAGAAACTTCATTGAAATAAGAAAAAAGTTTGACATTTTTTTTAAACAATGTTATATGTTGAGCTAAAACATAATCATGAGCTAAAGATTTGCACATATGCACAAGAGAAATGAAGAAATTAATAAGTTACACATAATAGTGAATGTTTCCCAATGTAGTTGCAACAATTATTTAGCAGGTCAGTACTAGAAATAAGATGAACTAAGTTATTTAAATAACTTTTCCATCTTGGTTTCAATCTAAAAATATTAATATTTTAATCAACTTTATTTACTTATAAATTAGACTATCTCTTAACCAGGGAGTAGCTTGAAAATTTTATTGGTGGAGGGAGAGGACCTGATACTGACACTCTTTTATAATTTTCATTTCACCTCTCCACCACATCATTACCACATGCACTATCATCATATCTATCATATAAATTCGTCTTCTGTGATGCTTTCTACGATCCACCTTTTCACCGTTTCAAAAAAATTTTGAACTGTTGATTTGTTTACCTAATGCATCTGTATGCTAATATATATTTTCTAGAATGTTAATACTACTTTCAGCTATAGCTTTACAGTCAACTGCATTTAGTTGAGGAGATTCTATAATTTCTGTAAGAATTTCCAGCTTATTTATGACAAATTCAATAAACATTATACAGATGATAAAATAAAATCTGATCAAGTGAACATGATTTAGAGTAAAGAAAAACAACAATGAAGAGAAATATTACTACAATGATGGAGTATAATGGTGTGGAGATGTAAGGCTCTAAGTGGTAAACTTGTTCACAAACCATAGAGGAAGGGGAGGGGGAAGGCTGATACAAATTACCAGGACACGGCTTCAGCCCTGTTTTTTTAAATTAAACAGCAAAAAAAAGTAGCCTTGTACTTTACATAAAAATTTTAAGTTAACTAAGAAACAATATAATAAAAAAGTAAGAATTTGCTAGAATGCTTTTATGGCTCAGCCAGGTCAGGGCTTCTACTCTTGTGTGTGCATGTATCAAATATTTGACAGTTGGGTGTATTACATTTGAAAAACAGTCTAGCCTTTATTAAAATCATCAAAATTCACATAGCAAAGACACAAGTGTCAGGCAACCAGTACCAGTGAAATCTAAACACCCAATTCTCAAATGATTCATATTCTAATAAATATCCTTGCATTATCAAGTTTCATCGCTGCTACCATTTTATCAATCAAATGGCTCAGTTCTTAGATTCAGTTCTTTTCATTGAATTTTAACATAATTTAACTAAGAAAAGAAAGAATGAAATTGCTATTGCAATTAAACATAATAGTTTCTGATTTACTTCAAATACCTATATCCTAATACCCTATCAATTGTCTTATTCAGATACCTTTAAAATGGCATAGGATAGTGAATGCTTAGTTAATGGTATTTAAAATCTATAATACCCACTAGCACAAAATTCTAATGGAATATTTTAAACATTTATCATTTTTAAGTCATAAATAGGTGTCTTTTTTTCTACTGTGCTCAGGATAATGCTGACATAACTTAAACTGTATAGGTTATTTTTTAGATGTTAGGCAAACAGTGTTTTATTAAAATTACCTAATATATATATATATAAAAATTCTTTCAATAATAAAAAATAAATATTCTCAAAAATTGGACATTTTAAAAACTTGAAATTTTCATTGAAAACATTAATTTTGATTTTTACAGAAAGTTACAATGTCGTTTGATTCTTAGAGAGACCTTATTAAAAATATATGAAATGTTATATGCAAACAGGTGATAGTGATTTAACAAATGTCTCAAGCGTGATACTTAGAAATGAATTTGAACCTTAACTAAAAAGTAAACAACTGCACATGCTTTTAACTTCTACTGCATCATAAACAATTTGAAACCAATCTTTCATAAATGAAGTTAAATAATATGTTTCTTCCATAAATGCTTTTATTGTTCTGATTTCTGTAAAAAGTAGTTATTTCTTCTATTTATTTATTCTTGAAGCATTCATGCCTAGGATATCAGTTTTCATAAAAATATATACACTGTACTTTCTCCTTTTGAACAAAATTTTATGTTTGGCATGGCAATCTGTTCATTTCAATAATAAATCCCAATTATTGTGTTTAACAAAACATTGTATAACTATTATATGTTTAAAATATTGCATTTTACCCAATAATAATTTTAAAATACAACTTTTGTTAAAAAATGAACTAACATGTTTTGAAATAAACAGTTTTTACTTTTAGTTATATTATTTTTATTTTCAGAAAACGATAAAACAGATTGGTGCTCATTTGATCACACTAAAGAAAAAGTTGCTAGTTGACTAATTATAAAAACTTTAGGATTATTAGCCTAAATTATCATCGATGTCATAAAAACAAAATTCAAATTGATTTTTGTATGAGTATATACAGTAGAAGATCTTTATAACACAAACCTAAAAACTCAAGGTTGTGCGTTATGTAGAATTTTGTGTTATTTGGATCACATTTCACACATCATTAAATTTACCTTGTAAACATGACCAAATAAATCTGAAACATATCAAAATACATTAGAGTATCTTTATACTGCATTCCTTCTTAGCAGGAGTTAATAAATTTTTGCATAATATAGATTATTCCTCACAATGTTAAATTTACTTTAGAAACATGGTCCAATCCAAATATACCTGTATAAAATCATTCATTATATTACTCATTTTGAGAAATGTTTATTGTAATAATAGCAATTTTTTTATTAAAAAATTCTGAATTAAGGATAGAAAGTCGAACTAATGTATCAAATTTAGTTTTCTAAAAAGTAGCAATTTTTTATAGTAGAAATGCAGCTGCTTCTTAACTGCAATATTAATTGTTTACATCTGAGAAGTTGTGCGTTATATGGAGAATTGCGTTATATAGAATTGCATTATAAAGATCTTCCACTGTACCATAAAATTATATAAAATTGTGCAACTATCAGTACGACAGAATGGCTTTTGAAATTTAGTTTTCTACGTCAAAAGTATCATTTGTGCACATTAATTTTTCTTTGCCTATTTTACGATTATCCACACTGGCCATAACAGCGGCTCATTATGATTTTTGGGTATTAACAATTACACCAAAGCATTTTTTCATATTTATGGGCAGTGATGGGATTCAAATAGTTTAATACAGTAGAAACCCTTTTAACCGAAACTCTCGATTAACCGAAATCGATTTTTGAAGCTTTTTTTTTTTAACTGCCATATTCTTTGTGTGGAAGTGGTCCTTCCGAACTACGAGTACATATAAATATTTTCGCACCCCTTTCTTAGAGTTCCTTTGAATTTAAGTTGGGCTCCCGTAACATGCAGAGTGGAACGAAGAAAACAAACAAATTAGCAATTCTGAAGCTTTTGAATGTTTTGCAAAAAGTTTGGCATAGCTGAAGCAGCAGAAAGACTGTGATACAGGTGAACTAATAATATTAAAAAACTTCGTGATAGAGCTTCAAAGCAAAGACAAATGAAACTGCGATAAACAAAACATTTTTTCAAACAATTGTAATATATGTAAAAGGTACTTAATTTCAAAATTAAAATTCAGGTAATTTATTCTTGTTTCTATTTTGCTATTTCTTTATTTGTATTAAGCACTTGTTACTATAATAAGAAATATTGCATATATTTCTTCTTAATCTTAAAATTGAAGCATTCTCGATTATCCGAAAATTTAGATTTTCCAAAAGAGGGTCGGTCCCAATTACATCGGATAATCGAGGTTCTACTGTAATTGGTTCTTAAGACTTTGTGAAAGTAAAATAATGCATCACGCATAGATTACACAACACTTTCCAATATTACAGTCACATCGTTAAAATGTTTCATATCTTAGTGCAGTAAAAACAAATTTGCCCTTAAACATGTTTCACACTAAAGAGGCACAATTTAACTTAGTGTATATGCAACAATCAAGATACAGTGATCAAATTTCTGTCAAAAATGTAACAAAATAACATATTATAATTAACAGAACACAAAACAGCAGAAATTTAAGTTTACTCCCTTAAATTATAAACAGTTATTAATATCCCTTATTGTATGAAGAATACAAAATAGGGTTGAAATTTTTTTTATTGTGGAGATACAAATTTACTAACTGTCAAGCATTCCTATTTATACCATTGCTTTGGCCAAAAATACCTGCAATTTATTAAATGTTAGCCAGAAACTTTCACATTAATGCGAATTTTAAGACACATAGAGACTAATTTCTGGATTTTCTCAAACTTGTTTGCCATTAAGATTTCCCAGCAAAGTCAATAATTCAGCATTAGACCTTCCATTGTTGCCAAGAAAATATTTAATAGCTGCAGTTCTAAAAATATTCACTTTCACAAGTAAACTATAATTAACAATCGTCAACTTCTGTAATGTGGGCTGTCATAATTTAGACAAAAAGTTCTAACCTATAGCATTTTGCTCTATGCATATCTCACTACTCTCTTATAAATATACTTTAAGGAAACAAGCACATTATGTGTCATTATTAGATAATAGCAAATTATCACTTTTTAAAAACATTTCATTGTTTTAATTTCTAATTTTTAGATCAAATTACTCCATATAATAAAATGATAGCACATTTAGCTAAAATATAGTAGCAAATTTTTTAAAATGTCTGAAGTTTTCATTAATATGTCCCTGAAACATCAATACATAACTCCAAAAGGATTTGGTAATAATCACCTTTGTAACAAAATTCTTAATATTAAGCTTAAGCTTTTACAGTTAAACTATAAAAATTGAAAGTGTACAGTGGTACATTGATTAACGACAATAATCGTTTCCAGGGTTATTGATGTTAATCAAAAACAGTTATTAGTCAAGGCACAATACCTCAAGATTTAAATTAAAATTGTTTAATTTGTTCTGTTCCCATCTTCACAATAACAGTACATATTAAAAATGCAGATAAAACTCATAAAAAAAAAAATAAAAATTTCTAAAAATATAATAAAAATCACCTATTTATTAGATTCACTACAAAATGAATTTAAGTCCTACAGAAGGTCGTTGATTGCTGATAGTAATTGATGCTAAAACAAAGTGGCTTGAAGTGATCCCTGTTCCTAACACAACATCAGCTTCAACCATAAGAGCTCTGCACAAAATTTTTGTACACTTTGGTTTACCACAGAATTTAGAAAGTGACAACAAAACTGGATTTGTTTACTTTTTACAGCTAAACGACATCACTCCAGGGTTCATACACATTTCATTAAATAAAAATCAAGGTCCAAAACCAAAAAAATGCAAGGACCTACAAATTAAATAACCTAATAAATTATAATATGCACTTTTTAATAAAGAGTTTCATTTTTGTAAATACAAGTTTTAACCATTCAAATAGCCAGGAAGAGGAGGGGGGGATTTCAGCGTGTGGAAGTAGAGATTTAGAAAATGTTAAAATAACATATATAGCAGAAGAAAAAACTAGTCAGACGTGCCAATCTCAAAACTTTCTTCTATTTCATACATGTTACTATTTCAAAATTCGCTATCAGAGTGCCAAAATTAAATGACAATCCATGCCCATCATGAGGATTTTAAAGATATGAAATTTCGTGCATTAGTTCTTGAGATATGACTATTGCTAAAATCGTGTAAATCCTGCAAAATGCAGCATGGCAGCGCCACCTGTTGGGTGATTTACACCAAAACCTAATCAGCAACAACTTATGTCAACGTCTAACTGAATCTGAAGTTTGAGGAAAATCCGTGCAATACTTTTTCAAATAGAGCTATTGCGAAAATCTTGAAAAATCCAGCATAGCAGCGCCACCTGTTGGACAATTTACACCAAAACATGATCAGCACCAATATCTATCAAGGTATACCTGAATCTGAAGTTTGATCAAAATTCATACATTAATTCTTGAGATAAGAGCTATTGCGGAAATCGTAAAAAATTGCAAGTACTCTTTAAGTGGCCGGAGCAAAGGGAAAATGACAATTTCGGGTGGGAAGAGAAATCTTCATGACTGATTATTTATTGTGACAATAAAATGACAAATAGAGCAGATTTTTTTTTTTTTTTTTTTTTTTTAATTCAACAGTTCTAAAGAGTTTTTAAACTTTGAGTACTGTGTGTGTGTGGGGGGGGGGGGGACAAAAACGGGGAAGCAAAATTTTGAGAGGGTGAAATTAAGATGGAATTTTAATGAAATGACTTGTCAATAAAATTTAAGGCTGATTATTTATTAACAAATAGAGTAGAAAAATTTACAAAATTTAAGTTTTAAAGATTTTAAACTTTGGTATTGTGGAGGAATGAGCAAAAGGGTGAAGTGAAATTTGGGAAAGAGGAGAGGCAGGGTGGAAGGGGGGGGGGGTTGTTAAGATTTATTTTTGAATCAGAAATACAAAGAAATGCAGAAGAGATTCACCCCTGATTAGGAAATAATACAAGAATAAAATTAAGGACTTTTTGCAGATTTTGCATGAAAATAAGTACTTTTAAGTACCAAAAATTCTATTTGAAAAATGTAAGCACTTTTAAGGACTTTCAAGGATCGTACAAACCCTGTACTCATATAAGAGCAGCACTTTACCACCTGAATTCAAATGGATTAGCAGAAAGTGCAATACGAACAATAAAATCAGCATTGAAGAAAGTTAAAGAGAGGAACTTTCTCAGAGAGACTGACTAGATTTCTTCTCCATTTCTGAAACACCCTGTAAAGATCAACAACTTTACCTTTAGCTCTTGAAATGTTTGGATGAGCTCTCTGCATGTGATTGGATCTCATTTGAAGTGCTGGAAGCCAAACACCTGAAAGGGAAGAATCCAACTCAAGCAAACTCATAGAAGACACTCCATTTTAGGTGCATTCTTTTTGACAGAGCCTACCATGGGTTGCTGGAATTGTGATACGTCCAGTGGGAAATGCTATGTGTAAGATCAAAGCCCCTTGGGATAACTAGACGCAACTATATTACAGGCATGAGGATAGTACTAATAAAATCCTTCTACACCGGGTGTATTAGCTTCTTCTGTTTTTCAGACAGAATGCACACAATTACAAACTGCTAAAGTTACACATACCCCAGAATCCCCAGTACTTTCTACATAGGTAAGTACACCAGACATATAGAACAGTTTTCTTGTGAATTTTCCTGTACTATAGCCATAAATGGTCATGTAAGATTTGTGAATTCCACAGGCTAGATTCTCAAATCATCCAAAGATAAAACCTGCATGTCTACAGTTATAAGTTGGAACTGTTAATTCATTATTTTGAAATATGTCAAGGAATATTAATTTATTATTTGATTTGTTCTCTATGTAAAGAACTTTTTTATTTATTTGTTATTTTTTTTAAGAAAGAAGAGCATGCTGTTAACTTTTTATTTGCATGCAACTCCTTAGATGCCTCCACCAGCAACTGCAAAATGTTAACTTGCCGTGATTTGCAAATTCGCAAAAGTCTTATGCGAGATGCAATGTATGACGGTCAGACCTTGCATCCATCAATAAATATAAGTAATTGCTTTGATTCCAGCCTAGTTATTTGAGTATTTGTTAATTAATTAATTGTTAATGTTTCGATTTTATTTTTAAAAAGTCAGAAAATACAAAAAATGACACAAAACATTAAAAGCACTGAAAAAAAAAAAGGCCTAAAAAACTCTACGAAATAACTTATAGAGGAAAAGACCCAAAAATGCAATAAAATACAAATGTCACTATCTGTTGGCCTGACCCTAAACATTTTTCAACTGTGATGAAAAGTTTAATGATTACATGTTAGAAAATTGCTTTATTTACCTGTCCTTTCCAGCTGTAACAAAGTAATTTTTTTCCACTGGATGCACATTAATAGTATTGATGGTAGTATCATGACAAGTGTATCTTTTATGTTGATATTCATCTCTACCTCTGAAAAAGGTTTAGGAAGGATGTTATTAAATTACTGTCATTGATTTAAATTTATATGACAAAAGTTCAAAATATTTTATTACTTGCATACTAACTTAAGAAATTTTGAATGAATGAATAAAAAATAATAATTTTTTATTGTTATAATAATCTATAAGGGACTCATCAAAATAATCTTAAAAATGAGTAAAAAAGAATCGGTGGAATCATGGGGTGAATTTATTCAATTGGTTCATGAGGTATTAAATAAGTTTACTTACAATAAAACAAGAAGTTTTCAAATGGCATTTACTTTATTATTTCGTGTATATAAGAGATTTTAGGTTGATATACAAAGAGGACATAATTAAAGTATCCCTATTTGGAATGCTCTGCAGAAGCAAGTCTTTGCTATAACAACTTTACATTTGGAGGATTTGCATTTCAGACCATGGAAAAATAATTAATGCAATGCACAATTTTAGATACAAAAATGGCCAATAGAGGTTATGCAGTACTGTGATCATTAACATATAATGGATATGAATAGCACTACTAATGAAAACTACCATTTTACACTTTTCCCATCATGAAAATGGTGTTTTTATTTACTGTTCAGCAAATTCTGGTGCTGCCCCTGGGTGTTATCGACTCTGTGTGATCGAAAGTTCATGTTTATGTTAGGTATACACAGAATTTGTCATGTATTCAGTATTTGGGCAGTGCCTGATTTACGGCAGGGCATTCAGGGCACGGGCCCCTGACTTTCAGGGGCCCCCAAATGCTGCTGAAGGTTTTTCAATTATTGTCCAAAATCTGATGTAATTTTAATATCTAATGGAATTTTACATATTTCATTCTACATTCTATTGTGTTCATATTGTATTTTTATAACATTGTATATTTTGTCTGAAACATCCATTTATAATTACTTTATCATAGTGCAAGGCTCCCAAATGGTTCGCCAACTGAATACCAATATTTTTTTAGAAAAATTTTCTTTTTAGATTTTTCTTACAAACTGCCCCAGAATCACCTTTAATAGTTAATTCTAGCGCAAACATTCCATAAAATTTTCTCTTAAAATTTATTGGTATTCAGTTGGCGAACCATTTGGGAGCCCTGAGTGAACATTTTCTTTTATCTTTCTCACTTTAAAAATATATTGTATTTTTAATTCTTATTTAATCCTGTTCCTGTTAGATTATGTGTGTGTGTGGGGGGGGGGGGGGGGGGGATTGGTGAGCATAGCTAACAGGCAGTAGAGCCACCTAATATTTTAAATAATTGTAGCTTGGTGTTGTCAAAAATTTATTATTAGTTGTTTCATACTTTATCATTGCAGATATGTAGACTTGCTCTTCTATATACCGGGTGTCCCAAAAAGGACTGACTGATTTTAAAATTCAATAACTTGCAAACGGTGACAGATATTAAAAAAATTCTTGCAGGAGGGTTATGCATAAGGTCAAAAGTTTTATTACAGTGATTTTCAATTTTAGTTCGATTTACAAACAATAGATGGCACTGCGATCAATAGACGCTAAATTCAGGCTCGATTTTTGGTACTTCGTGGCCCGGATAATACATTTCCATCTCCTTTTTCTGCATGGAACAAGATAAAGGACCAAAAATCGAGCCTGTATTTAGCGTCTATTGATCGCAGCGCCATCTATTGTTTGTAATACAAACTAAAATTGAAAATCACTGTAAAAAAACTTTTGACCTTATGCATAACCCTCCTACAAGAATTTTTTAAATATCTGTCACCGTTTACAAGTTATTGAATTTTAAAATCAGTCAGTCCTTTTTAGGACACCCGGTATAAAAAAAGGTAATGCTTTGGAAACGGACCAATGAAAATCTGCGTAGATACCACGAAATGCATCTGATTGGTCAGAGTTTTATGACGCTATAAGGTAGGTTACCAAGGGGGGGGGGGGGGTGCTCTGTTGCAAAACATTGCCAAGTTTGTCGCCAACTTGGCGACCAAAATTAGTCACCAAAAAGTATGCCAACTTGGCGCTATTTCCAGTATTTCGCCAAATTTTCATAGACTCTCATTGAAATACAATGCGCAATTTACTTGCTTGCAGGGAATCAACAAATTGAGATATTTCAATGCAGCAAAAACTAATATTAGCTTATGAATAGAGCTTAATTGAATTATTTACATTATTTTTAAGCCACAAACAATAATCTGGGGTTGGCTAGAAAATAGGAATTGCTTCGCTATACCGAATGGAATCGCGAAGAGATTATGCAGGGGGGTTGGTGAGCATAAGCGAGCAGGGGGCAATGCCCCCCTAGTATAGGAAAAGATAATCGACACCACACAATTTATTATAAAACGTCTACTCATTTAAATTTCATAATTGTGAAATAACTATTTAAAAGTAAATTAATGATTATCAAATTTAATTTTTAATGGATATTTTAAAATAATTATTGAAGTCAATAATGGTTATTTTAGTAATTGCATTTTTTACTCAATTCCCCTGTAAGTATCGGTGCAACCCCCCCCCCCCCCCCATAAGCATCTGTGCCCATGGCCCCCAAATTTGTAAGTCGGTCCCTGTATTTGGCCATACAATTGAGTATTCGAATTGCCTGAATATAAAATATTCAGCCAAAACGAATTCTTAAACAAACTTTTTTAAAACCTTATACGAATTATACTTTTAACTGTCAATTAATAAAGATATTCAGAATAATTAAGAAATAGAATCATTTAAGTAAAAAAAGATTGGTTTTACATTATTTATTTCCCGTTTGAAAAATGACACTTAACCATGACAGGATGGCTGACCTATCTAAGTGTTGCCCGGGCTTGTGATAATAATCTTAAACAAGTGGGTAAGTGTGATCACAGATCGCACAGAGAGTTTCGTTTAATATTCATTTCAAAACACTTTATCCTTTTGAAAAATCTGTTAGTTCCACATTTCGCAACCAGGGGCACACTCTATTCTAAACAAATCTCTATCCGAACGAAACTCCGTTTTACATACTATCCGTATATATATTAGTCGAAGGGATTGGGCCCATAGCACCCGAGATAAGTAGGTGGCCCTGGCAGTAAAAAGTGGAACTCAAATATGTAAGGCTATGGTGCATAATATGAAAGAATGGTCAAAGGGGTGTCGGCAAAAGTTGAAAAAGTGCACCCCGGGTGAAAAGGGCGGATGTTAGAAAAATTGCTTAAAATATACGTTAGAGCATGGAGGAGTAAATAATATAAGACTTTTTGAAAATTTTATGATTTGTCGTGTGGTCTGAGGTATTCAGCTATACGTATGCAAAAAGTCATGTCTCCAACTTAATTAGGGGCTCTCTTAGAAAGAATTGCTTAAAATACATATGTGGTAGCTCAAAGGGTTAAACGTAAGACTTTTTCAAGATTTTATAATTTCTCGCCTGGCCTCAGGTGTTCTGCTATAAGAAGCATGCAAAATTTCAAATCTCCAATTTAATAAGGGGCTCAGTTAGGAAGAATTGCTTAAAACACGCATGTGGGAGCCCAAAGGGTTAAATGTACGACTTTTTCAAATTTTTATGATTTGTCGCATGATGGTGTTCAGCTAGTATGCAAAATTTCACGCCTCCAACCTAAATAGGGTGTCACTTAGAAAGAATTGTTTAAAATACACATGTAGGAACCCAAAAGCTTAAATGTACGACTTTTTCAAAATTTTATGATTTGTCGTTTGATGCGAGGTGCTCAGCTATAAGTATGCCAAATTTCACACCTCCAACGTAAATAGGGTGTCACTTAGAAAGAATTGTTTAAAGTACACATTTAGGAGCCCAAAAGGTTAAATGTACGACTTTTTCAAAATTTTATGGTTTGTCATTTGATGTGAGGTGTTCAGCTATAAGTATGCCAAATTTCACACCTCCAACGTAAATAGGGTGTCACTTAGAAAGAATTGTTTAAAGTACACATTTAGGAGCCCAAAAGGTTAAATGTACGACTTTTCAAAATTTTATGGTTTGTCATTTGATGTGAGGTGTTCAGCTATAAGTACGCAAAATTTCACGCCTGCAACCTAATTAGGGACTCACTTAGAAAGAATTGTTTAAAGTACACATTTAGGAGCCCAAAGGGTTAAATGTACGACTTTTACAAAATTTTATGATTTGTCGTTTGATGTGAGGTATTCAACTATAAGTATGCAAAATTTCACGCCTCCAACCTAATTAGGGTTCACTTAGAAAGAATTGTTTAAAATACATATGTGGGAGCCCAAAGGGTTAAATGTACGACTTTTTCAAAATTTTATGATTTGTCGTTTGATGTGGGGTATTCAGCTATAATTATGCAAAATTTCACACCTCCAACCTAAATAGGGCTCACTTAAAAAGAATTGTTTAGAATACACATGTGGGAGCCCAAAGGGTTAAATATACAACTTTTTGAAAATTTTATGATTTGTCATTTGATGTGAGGTATTCAGCTATAAGTATGCAATATTTCACTCCTCCAACCTAATTAGAGGTTCACATAGAAAGAATTGTTTAAAATACACATATGGGAGCCCAAAGGGTTAAATGTACAACTTTTTCAAAATTTTATGATTTGTCGTTTGATGTGAGGTGTCCATCTATAAGTACGCAAAATTTCACGCCTGCAACCTAATTAGGGACTCACTTAGAAAGAATTGTTTAAAATACACATGTGGGAGCCCAAAGGGTTAAATGTACGACTTTTTCAAAATTTTATGATTTGTCGTATGATGTGTGGTGGTCATCTATAAGTATGCAAAATTTCAAATCTCCAACATGTGTAGTTTCTGAGAACGGGCTCTGTGACGGACAGACAGACAGAGGAGCGAGACGAATAGGGTTTCGTCAGATGAACGAAACCCTAATGAACGTAAAATTTGTATGGTTTTACATCTTTAACTCCATTTTGTCTGAATTTATATTTTTAAATTTAAAAAAAAAAAAGCGAGAAAAAATATTGAATTCAAAGTATATGCTATTTGGTATTTTATTTTCTGCATAATTTGATTTTTGGAGTCTATGCGTAGTGAAACTGTGATGAAAGACTCAGGATTTTACTGCTTTCGTTGAAATTTTCACACATTTTATTTTATAGAAAATATTTCTACCCATCTGAACGTATTGAAATTTTTGTAGGTGATAGGTGATGTAAATCTGGTCTATTGAGATGCTCTGAAAAGATTGTGTTAAGGAACAGGTTTAATTACTTTTAGCGTAGAAAAAATATCTCCATGAGGCATGAAGTGACCTGCGTTTGTCGGTATATTTGAAAGGGTTAAAATTCATATTTTTTAAAACAGATTGTACCATCGACTGGAAGAAAATTTCAGCCTTAAGAGCATATTTTTGGTGCGTTGGTACCTCACAAATTGCATCCTTGCCACAAGGGGGAAAACATTTTTTGGAAAAATGACCCTTTTTGAAAATTTTCTTTCAAAGGGTTAACTGCAATATATTTTTTAATTGATTGCGGCATTTGAGACATAAGAGTATGATCTTTCAGAATATGCCTTCTATTTTCAACTTGACTAAGCAGTTTGGCTGGTGTAAGATAATAAATAATGGCAAAATACACCCCCATAATTCCTTCTTTCCAATCTTTATTTCCTCCTGTTGCATAAACAGGGCATTTGGGCATATGCAAGTGCTTTTTCTGTCTCAGAAGGACAGAGATGAGTTTTTAATGGCATTTCTTTGTATTTTTTAATTAATAACTCTGCTAATTATTAGAAATTTAAAATTCTGAGTCTTAGGTGCACCATGAGAGGCCTTGGACTAACCTCACACAAATTTTCAGCCTTGTACGTGCCATAGATTTTGCTAGCCATCGCAAACAGACAGACATCCAGCAGAGCAAAACTTTCTTTTATCAGTATAGATGACCTTCATAGGAATTGAGGATATACAAATGTAAGTTACTAAATATTCGCTGGTAATAATGTATTTAGTGATGGGCAATTCTCGAAAATTCAACAATTAAAAAAAAAAAAATCTTCATCGTAGAAAATAACATTTGATAGAGTATTCGATTAATTCCCAAAATCTACAATCAAGATGTTCTACAATCCATTGTAACACAGAGAAACTAAAAACAGTAATTGCAAAAGTTAGCTATTATTCTGTCTTGAACGATGGTATCCCAATGAAGTGGTGCACCATCATGTTGGAAAACTTCGTATTTCCACAACTAGGAGAGCTTCTGCCACATGTCATTTTGCAACAAGATGGTGCACCACCTCAGTGGGGTACCATCATTTGTACTTCTTTGAATGACTATTTTCCAGGAAGATAGATTGGGCGAGGAGGTCCAATTCCTTGGCCACCCAGATCACCTGGATATAACGCCGCTGGACTTTTTCCTTTGGGGATTTGTAAAGGACAATGTTTACAGGAGGAGAGTGTCGAACATTGATGACTTAAAAGCTAGAATTACAACCGCAATAGCCTCTGTGGATGCCGACATGCTTGCCGCTACCTGGCGTGAAATTGACTATCGACTTGATATTCTCCGTGCGACGAAGGAGGCACACGTGGAAGTTTATTGACAAGGGTCATGAAACTTTTTGAGTCTATCTAACCATTTATGTTATTAATTTTAATCTATCTTTATTATTTTATGAGTTATTAAACATCAAAATGGGTCCGGGACTTTATAAACACCCTGTATTTTACTATGAATGTGTCTAAAAGTAAATTTCTGGATTTCGCAAACACTCAGATTAGAACCTCAAGTTGTGAGTGCGAATGTTTACATGCAAAATTGTAACTGACGAATGTGACATCAAACATGTAACGTGGGAATATATTTATTTATAATCTAACGCACATTCCAATATTTTTAAAATAGTGAATATGAACATGAAAAGTATGCATGTAAATTCTGTGATGGTGAAAAAAAAGTTATTTTTTTTTATTTCATTGAAAACAAAAATTATAATTCTGTCATAGTGATTGATTTTTAAATACGTAATACCAAAGCCTCAATTAATAACTTCATAATTTCTTATCTTAATTACATGTTACTAAATGCATATAGGAATAAAGTTTAATTTTTCAATTATTTGAAAAGTTTATTAAACTTTAGTTAAAAATAATATATTTTTTAAGAGTAAGGCCAACCAATATAAGATTGATTATTTATTGTAATTTGTTTGCAATTGTTTTATAAATTCAATAAATAAGTTTTTTAAATATTTTCATTCATTAAATTCAATGGGTTTCGACTCATAACTGTATTATAAAACACACACATTTAATTTTATTTACTACACACATTATTTTTATTTTCATATGTTATTTTTATTTAACACATACAGACATACATTTAATTTTAATTATTACACCAATTTAATCTTATTTATTTCCACACACATTTAGCTTTATTATGAAATGCACATATTTTATTATAAAACAGCAGGTTGCGAAATAAAAATCGTTGTGTTACAACATTAGACAAAAAATTGGCATTCAGGTGCCAAAAAGAAACTTTAATGTGTGTGTGCAACATTTGTAACAAACTTATTATTTAAAAAAGTGTTTCTAATTTACATATGCAAAATATAAAAGCTGCTATTTGTGATTTTAAAAATGTAATTTGTGAGATTTACGGTAAATGTCTACTTTTAAGTTATTGCAAGTTTTTTTTCCTTAAAAAAAGAAAAAAGACTCTTCAAACTATTCCATTTGATTAAATTGAAATATGTTTTATTGTACTTTATTAGTACCAGGGCTTGAAATGTACCGGAGCAAACCGGAACAATGTTCCGGTTCGTGAAATTGTGCCAAATATTGTTCCGGTTTGTGAAAGTATGGAAAATATTGTTCCGGTTCGTGAAAGTATGAAAAATATTGTTCTGATTCGTGGAATTATTAAAAAATATTATTACAGCTTCATCATAGATATAGCTTACTATGCTTTCTGTAACCTTTTTTCTAATTATTTAGAATCTTGAATGCATTTTTTTAAATTGGTTTTTCTACAGTTAAATATAAATTTGCTATACAGTAAAGTTCCGATTATCCGAATTAATATGGACCAAGCTCACGTCGGATTAGCAAAAAACTCATATAAACCGGATCTACACAAATCGTCACCTACTAAGGAGATGAAATATAAATTTTCACTTAATTCATTCATTTTTATGATACTAGTAGCATTACTTTGATGTACATTTCCGTTACTTTTAAGAAATTCGGGGAATGAAATTGTTTATTTGAAAAAGCCCTTGATAGTTTTTTGTTTGTTGAATTTCAATTTTGCTGCATTTTTTTTCCTGCAGTATTACTCTACGACATAGCTACCAGTTTCTATGATTTTTTTCTTACCTCTAAAACTAACCAGAATATTTTGCCTAATTCAATCACCAAAATCTAACAATGGTCAATGATTAAATGTGACAAAAATTTGTATTCAATTTTAGTAGTAACAAAACCGTGCAAATTGGCAGCTATGTGATTCTATTAGTATCAAGAAAATTGCAGGTGTAGCCTCCTCTTTCTGCTCAAAGTATTAAATATGTTTTTTCGATTGAACTTATACCTTTGGAATGGATCATTATCTTCTGATGGACTGATGGCTTCCATTATTATGAAAATGCCATTATAAATGAAGTGTTAGGTGAAGATGAAAGAGAAATTGTAAAAAGTTAGAACTCTGATTTTCTGGTCAGAATGGGGGGAAAAATTATAGCCATTTTTCTTCCCCATTCTCACCAGAAAATCAGAGTTATAACTTTGTACGACTTCTCTTTCATCTTCACCTAACACTTCATTTATAATGGCTGTTTCATAATAATGGAAGCCATCAGTGCATCAGAAGAAAATAACTCGGTTAAGCGGGACTCGGATAATCCAAACTTTACTGTACTTTAAAAAAAAAAAAAAAAAAAAAAAAAAAATTAGTCGACAATAACTTTGAAATTGCATTCCGGTTCGTGGATTTTTCCATTTCGAGCCCTGATTAATGCATGTACATATTTTTTGCTCCATGTGCTCTGATCTATCTGGTTATCTGTGAAAATATCCAGTGGGTGAAAATGACGTATACACGACATTTTTGCGACGGATGTAATTTAAATGTGCTTCTTTATCTATTTTTTTAAAAGATAATTTCCGAACGGTTTGAAACTTATTCTTCATAATAGGTGGATTAATTTTGTTACCCTCATAGGTACCTTCTGTAGCGATCAGAATAAAATCTGACAAATATTTTTTGAGTTATGCTTGACAAAAGGTTTTAATATCCATCATAGCCATATATGCATGGAAAGTAATAATGTGCTGTGTATTAGGCTTCATTTCACTCAGACAATTATTTATTACTGTCTGATAGTGATATTACTGTCTGAGAAAAATATGTTTTATGCGATAATTAAATTGTGTTACAGAATCAGCTGTAGTACTTTGATAATATTTTAAGAATTTTTAAGTGAAATATTTTTTCTTCTTTAGTTTTAAACCCATTATTAGTGTTAAAGATGAACAACTCTGCTTCTGTTTTTGAAGTGGTTGCACACACTTTCACCTCAATATAAAATATACAGTCCTTTGAGATGAGTTGTTTATTCAATGTTTCTATACAGAATTTTTAAACTTTTGTTTTAACAATGTGCAAGCACAATTAAACAAGATAGAGACCAAATGAATTTAAAGCAATGCTTATATTATAAAATATCACAACTAAATGCAATGCAGTCAAACTTATATAGAATATCATCAATAAAAAGGAGTTAAGCATAAGAAAGAAAGAACTTACACATTAAATTTATAATTATACTTACTGAGTTCTTTTATCAACAATTAATACTTCTCCATTTGTTAATGACACGAGGTAAGAAGAGGGAGAGAAGAAATCAAAATATGTACAACTATTAGAAATTCTTAATACCTACAATACAGGCAAACATAAGGTGTAGAAAACAATTTCATTAAAAAGAATTCACATTATAAAAAGATATTATTAAAGGCTTATAATTTTACTAACAAAGATATTTGAAACAAAATGTGTGAAGAAAAAACAACTGAATTGAAGTTTGTATGTTATATTATTAGATTTACATAAAAAATAAAAGAAATATACTTAAATCTCGGAGCAATTTTTGCAGAACTTTCCAATATACAAGTACAAATTAGGTCCTCACCTTATTTTCAAAGTAAACTAGTTGGATGTGCCAATCCCAAAACTTTCTTCTATCTCATACACTTTAATATTTCAAAAAGTAGTTATAGATGTTAATACTGCAATATCACTAGTTCAATACTATACCAACGTTGGTTTTTATCTTAAATTTCTGCTTTAGGCAATTAATTGGAGTAAAAACACGTTAATCTTGATCATGATATTGATTGAAATCAATATGTTTTCGTTATTCTGTTGTACATCAGCTGTTTGCGAATAGCGACTTAGCAGGACGTGAGTTCCTGTTGCTGCACAAGCACCGATGGGCAACAAAACTATGAAAACCCAAGAAAATGATACAAAAATCGCTTGCACAACGCCCCTTTCCAGCGGAATATTTCCAAATCCAAGGAGGACCTGGTGGCCAGAGTCAGAAACATACACAAAAAATTTGGTTCAATTCTATTCATAACTTCATACACTTTTCGAAGATAAAATAAAGAAAATGGCACAAAAGTCGCTATTACAGAAACCCCTTCAGGCAGAATGTTTTCAAATTCAAGGAGAAACTGCTGGCCACAGTCAAGTACATAGACAAAAAAAAAAAAAAAGGTTCAATTCTGTGCATAACTTCATAAACTTATTGATGGTACAATAATGAAAATGGCACAAAAATCGTTATTACAGCACCCCCTTTCCGGCAGAAATTTTTCAAATTCAGGGAGGACGGACCTGCTGGCCATAGCGAAAAACATGCACAAAAAAATTGCTTTAATTCTATGCATAACTTCATACACTTTTTGATGGTACAATAATGAAAATGGCACAGACATAGCTCTTACAGCATTCCCTTTCGGCAGAATTTTTTCAAATTTAGGGAGGACCCAGCCAAAAACGTACACAAAAAATTTGGTTCAATTCTATGTATAACTTCATATACTTTTCGATCGTACAATGGCGACACACAGACATACGGATGGACAGACAGGCATTTTGTATAACCATGTTTTTTGGGATCTGTGACCCCCAAAACATGTAAATCCATCAAAAACCAGAAGTCGAAAAAAATTTTGATTACAATACTTTCTTCTACTGAGGATAGAAAGTAAAAAGGATTTTATAAGCACTTTCTAAAGACTCATAAACAGTAGGCACTGAATATGTAGCTAATATAAAGCATCCTGAAGCAAGTAAAATTCATGTGTCCCTTTGTCTCTGGGAGAATTTTGCTTTGAGGTTTAAAAATCATGCAATG
Source organism: Maratus speciosus (assembly GCA_963932465.1). NCBI lineage: Eukaryota > Metazoa > Arthropoda > Arachnida > Araneae > Salticidae > Maratus > Maratus speciosus. Next base: position 562,845,066 of record OZ010792.1, read on the forward strand.
GATTACAAATAAAAATCTGCAAAATATAATGGAGCACAATATCAAAAAACAACAACATATTGAAACAAAACGTTTTTTTTTTTTTTTTTTTTTTTTTTTTTTCATAAATAATTATTTAAATACAGTTAATACAAAAAATATAAATGACAATGTAAAGGCTTCTTTATCAGCCACAGCCTGATACTTTAGTTGCCATTGATGCAAACACTCTTTAAATACTTTTCTATGAACTTTTTTTTTTTTTTTTCAAATAATTGCCTATCTTTTTTTTTTTTTTTTTTAAATATTATGTAAACTTTTTACCGAAAGTTCTGAGAAAAATCCCGGATTTGCCCTTGCTGAGGAAAATAGGTTAGACAATATATATATCAAAGGAACTAATTTTTTTTTCAAAGTATTAATTTTGTTAGACATTTATTTGATTAATTGCCTAGCACTTAGGCTCAATAGAGCACACTTTGCTTTCCAATTTTTTCTTAGGTTTATATTTTATACTAGCAGATGCATTTTGTTTGTCGTTAGAATAATAGATATTGTTTTAAAACTTTTAGGATTTAGAAAGGGTCAAATAATACAGATGCATTTTGTTTGTCTGTAGAATAATAGATATCGTTTTAAAACTTTTAGGATTTAGAAGGGGTGAAATAACTTTCACAATCTAACATGACTGATTTTTTGCTGAAATTTCTTACCATCCAAAGCAAGTCAATTGAATGTATTCCAAGTCCGATTCTGCATATGATGAAGCTTTTCCCTTTTGCAGCGCTCATTTCCAATCAACATATATTGTTGTGAATAACTTTTGATATATAATGTTGTGAATAATGAACTTACTTTCAGCTTCTTTCTGTCTTATGTTAACTTTGTTTTGAGAAATTTTGTTTAGTTTCAACTTAATATTTTTAGTCATACTTGCTGTGCCCCATGTCTCGTTTTTCATTTCAATTATTCCATGTTTCCAACAGCAAAATGCATCATAAAATATGATTTCCCCCCCTTTTTTTTTTTCCATATTTTCATAGAATTGTACAATATGAGTACACAATATCTTTTCTTCTAATATAATTTTTATTGCTTTATATCACTATATAGAGAATTTTTTTTTTTTTTTTTTTTTTTTTTGTTTATACATGTCAAAGAGAAGCTGCAATTTATATATAATATGGAATATTGATTAATCCAAACTTTAATCAATCCAAAGTCAGGACTTTTCCCAAAGGTTTAAAAAACTTTATGCAGATTTTCAGTTGTAACCTGTTATGTGCTTAATTTGATTTAAAACCATAATTTATTTGAAATTCAAAGCATAACAATAAGATATTTCAACGTAATAAGATAACTCAACAAAACACATACAAATAAATAATAAAACGAAGTATAATTCTTTAAGTATGGATTATTTACTAATATTTCATATGTATAAGACCAGATTTTCCCCTTTATGTAAACCCAAGGAGACCCAATACAATCTGCTGCTCTCAACCTCTATTGTTCTTTCCAAGCCTTCAATATCAATAATGGATGCTAATAATGAAACAGACTAGCATCAATGAAATTTTAATTTTGACAGCGTGACTTGTAACATTCAGATAAAAAGTGAAAATGAAAAGGAAAGAAAAAAAGAACAACATGTGTTTTATATGTCATTTATAATGTAATATCTGCTCAGTAACATATGCATCGCAACTATGATTAAATAATTCTTTCTAATATAAGTATTGTGTCACACTGACTCTGTAATTGCGGAAAATCAATAGATTAGCTTCTTTCAATCTAGATTACAAGCCTGAGTAGCAGCCAAATGTGTTAAAAATCTTAGCATTTGACAGTCCACACTAATTTTTAATGCCTTTTTTTATGCATTAAGTAAAAAAGAATGTATGAAGAATTTACCTTACTACCTATTATTAGTTCCTTGCCAAAATTTAAAAAATTCTGCAAACTGGTCTTCAGCACAACAGTTTGGAAATTATTATTATATAATATATACATATATATATATATGTATTCTGTTCCAAAATTCTTCTGTTTGTCTATTTGGACTTTTGTAAAAATAACCGAAGTGCTATGAAATTTAGATATAGTGTTAAGTAAAGTTTTCTAAAATACTTACTGGCAAACTTCATTACATTTTAAAAATATTATCGGATCTTTATCTTTGTAAGATAACAATGTATCAAATGGACAATTTGTTTCATATTTACACAATTTAATGCATGCATTGAGAAGCAATTAGTTTATTTTATACATAAACAAACAATATAATGATGTAAAACAAAATATATAACATAAATAAACTATATAAAATTAGAAATTCTTTTATTGGTCACCATTTCACTTTCACAATTGTTTACACTTGGCATAAAATTGCACTTTATTAAGACTGAATTGTGCCAAGACAAAAATCTAGTACAGTAAAAGCTCAACTAACCGGCATGCTCGGGAAACGCTGATTGCCAGATACTTGAAAAGTTCGTTAAGTTGTTGAAAAATATTTTTCCCTGCTAATTCAACGAAGCAAAACTTTGATACAATCTCAGTCATCGGCAGCTGGCTGGGGAGAAAAAGTTTGAACTAATAAAAATCCAACAATAAAAAAAATAAATAACAAAAGAAAGAAACTTACCCGGGAGTGTCATTAAAAAAATTTTTCAGTTAAGTGTAGATGATCCAAACACATTCAATTATAAAACATTCTTGAGTAAATATAAGATTT